>JAUZSU010002078.1:0-11527 GCA_034780255.1 Parotocinclus maculicauda
TATATATATTACTGTTCTCAATGTAACTTGACTAGGTTAATTGATTATGCTAAATTGGCCTGACCCGAGTGTATATGTATGTGCTGTCTACAATGAAAACACAAACACCTGTTAATCATATTTATTAAATACAATTATTGGTAATTCAGTAAAGTAAAAAATAGAGTCAAATTCATTTTTCTAGCACTATTTTACAATACATTATTGTCTTAAAGCAGCTTTACATTTATCTAGCATGAGAGTCCCCAGTGAACAAGCCTAGTGCAACAGTGGCAAGGAAGATCTCCCTAAAAATTATGAATCTTGGGAGGCCAAGACTGAAAGGAACCCAAACTCTGTTATGCGCTTCTCTGTTTATTTGGTCTAGTTAACATTTCTGTCAGCACTAATAGTCATTTATATACATACTCAGATTGGGGATAATTTAGGGTGATAAATAACCTTGTGTGAAAACACTTAACAGCATAAACAGTCCATAGACGACTTTGACATCAATAGCTACAACTGAAAATCATGTTAAAAAATGTACGACTTTTACTAAGGTGTGTCTGAATTTGAAAAAGACTAGTCATTAATTTTACACTCACTGTTTGAATACTGTCTACTGCTTTTCAGTCTGACCGCAGTGGCTTTAAGACCTTTGAGGCAGGGCTTCATTAGTATGTATGCAGGGCTAAAGACAGGCATCTATCATTTTAAAACTTCAAAGTTTTAGTACAAGAAACTCTCTGTGCTGATCACTAGGGAAAGCTGTCGCAGAGCTTGAATGTACCCTTCTAAAACTGGGGCGACTATGAAAATATGTGTAAGGAAGACTTAAACAATACTTATAAAAAAGGGGTTGCTTTAGAGTCTTAGAGATCTTACAAGCTAGCCCACCACCATGGTGACCCAGGTTACAGTCTCTGCGGTGCCCTCCAGCTCGGCATGTGCTCACTTGAGCCCCCGGTGACCCTGATCAGTGTATAAACAAAGCCTAAAAACATTAAGACCAAGTTCAGTTCTTCTCATATTCACTGTTCCTTTTTCTGAATATGAATGATTAGTATTTCAACCCTGCTTCTGAAAAGCTTTTAGCTCTAAAATCTAGTGTGCGACTTTTATGGGATCATGTAAGCTTTAGCAAGGAGACCTGAATCCTCTCAGGAGCACTTCAGAAATCCAAGGTCAGAGGTCAGTGGGTTCCTCCTTCTCTCTTTTGTTATTGTACATAGCTATACTGCTAAAAGAATGAGCTAACCCTCAACGCCACTCACGCCTCAGCAGTCACGTTTTCAGGTTGCTTTGATGCCATGTCGCTGGAGGATGGGAGCTCATTCTTTTGAGAAGAGTGCCCGATGAAAGTTCAAAGTCCCCGAAAGCATGTTCAAAGAACTGTGTAAAAACGCCAGGGAAACACAAGTTCACGAAAAATGTGTTGGTGACTTAAGACATGTCAATTCAACAGGACATAACATGCACCAATGGTAAACCAGGCTTAGTTTGGTCAATAATGATGTTCTGAACATATTAGAATGTTTTCTTGACTAGCTCGACAAGTTATGCAAAACTGCATATTTGTTTCAATGGGAAACCAGAATGAGAATGAATGACATATTTTTTTGCCATTTTCAAATTCCTGATGAACTTACACAGTGCAATGTTAACACCAGCATCACAACATGCATTTATAACCACCCTGCACATAGGAAATGAAAATCACAAAGGTGATCTCTAGTTTCTCCTAGACAATAGTGAGATCAAATGCAAAGAAAACGAAAACTTTAACTTAAGCCTCTGCTCTCTCCGATTTTACTTCTGAGCAAAAAAGACTCCAGTAATCTTACATGTGTCTCTACTTGAGTTTTAGCCCAGAGCTCAGTAAAGACACATTGTGCTCGATCTGCCAACATGTTTATCTGCTGCTCAACATTCTTTGCCTTAATGTGAGGTATTTAAAAAAAAAAGTAATGGCCATGCTAGCCCACTATATTATACCGTTTTCTCCCTAAAACATTTTAAGGGCTTTTCACACAAGTATAATTGTTTTAGTGTAATGGGACATTCACACCAAGTGTGTTAAGTTTTTTGTCTAAACACTCCCCTGAAAACTTCCTGTCCGCTGTTGGTTTATTGAATATCCCTTCTTCTAATGTGTCACAGAGATGTGCCATGTCTTTTTCAAATTGTCAGAAAAACAAAGACAGCAGCAAAGATTAGTAAGAGAAGCTATAGTTTGTGTTTTTGTGGGCATGAACAGACTAGCATGCACTTAGATAAACAAGAAAACGATCACATACAGTGAGGTTTTCACCATAATTCCCCAGCCTTTCTGATGTATTCTGCCAAATGTTTTCTTTAATATTCATGTTTTTATAGTTAGTGTGTTGCTTGACATACCCTCTTGTGATCCACTACTAGAAGTATCACCTGTTCTGCCTGAAAACTGAGCTCTGATTGGTCAGTCTAATTGAATTATTTGAGAAAAACACATATTTTAACTTTGTTTTTCCCCTGTCATTAACATTAAAGCTTGTTAATATAAAAATAATTGTGCATTACATTTTGAATGTTATCTGCTAATATGTCACCCAATCCTGCCCCCCACTTTGTATTGTGTCCTGCAGCTGTACTTGATGTAAAATATCACCAGTGGTCACATTTACGGCGTTTAGCAGTCGCCCTGGGTAACCGCTGGGCTACCACAGTCCTAGTCACTGAGTAATACTGAGTAATAAGGTACTACTTCTATAGTAATGCAGGTAATGAAGATAGTAATACACAGGTTTAACATTTTTTGTATGTTTTATTTGTAGGCGTTTTTTTATGTAGTTACTTATATGTTTAAAATAATAATACTTTTGCTTGAGTGAAATTATTTGCTACTCTGCAAAGCTCTGGTATAAGTATTAATGTCTGGCAACAACAAATCTATTTATCCTGCATTGGTCATATAACATTAAGTGGTAGTGTTAATTTTCTTTGGTCTCTGATGTGTGTGAGAAACAAGTTGTTCTCGAATGTCATTTACAAATGTAAATGAGATTTTCTTCTGTCTCTTTTAAAAATGTCTCCAATAAACAAATACACAGAGTAAAAACTCTTACCAACTACTTCATTAGGTTCACCTTGCTAGTTCCAAGTTGGACCTCAGAAATGTATTAATTATTCATGGCAAAGATTCAACAAGGTTCTGGAAACAGCAGGATAGAATATGCTGGATAGCAGATTTGCATCTATGATATGAATCAATCAGAGTTAGATCTGGTGACTCTGAAGACCATTTGAGTACAGTGACCTCACTGTCATGTTCAAAAATCCAGGTTGAGATGATTTGACCTTTGTGACATGGCATGTAGAAGATGGTACACTGTGGTTATAAATTGATGGACATATAATTATTAAGGGGCCCAGAGTGTGCCAAGAAAATATCCTCAACACAGTTCACCAACAGCCTAAACTTTTGCCAATCATACTTTTATAATGTTTACATCAAATTCTACCAGTCAAATTTTAGGTCCAGTTACCTGTTTTAAAATGACAGGTATGGTGCCTGGTGTGGACTTTTGCTGCTGTGGCCCATCTGCTTCAAGTATTGATATGAAGTGCATTCAGATATGCTGTTCTGCATACCTTGATTGTAAAGGGTGGTTATTTGAGTTTGAAAGTGGTTATCAGCTTGAACTCGTCTGGTCATTCTTCTCTGATATTTTATTATTTTTCAGACCTTTCTCTGTAAACAATTATCTGTGTACAAATTCCAGTATATTAGTAGTTTCTGAAATACTCATAACATTTTCTAGTATCAACAAGCATACAAATTTTTATCTTTTTCCGATGCTCAATTTGAACTTCTGCAGGTTGTCTTGAACATATCTACATACCTAAATGCAGTGGGCTCCTGCTGTTCCTGCTCCGGTGTTTGGCTAATTAGTTATTTGTGTTATATGCCATAGTATGCTGTCTATTGACCAGAAAGTAAGGAAATCAAGCACCAGCACTGACAAACTGCCGCTGTTGGACCCTTGGGCAAGATAGGCTTGGACTCTTGTCAGATTATTTCAGTTTCAAGTTGATCTAAATAAGGGTCTCTACTAAATGTTGCAGATGTATATATAAATATACAATTATAAATTGAAAAAGAAGATTCTGAAGTAGGAGAGTTTTAGTGCATCTGCCATAAATAAGGTCTTTAAACCACACTGATTTGAGAATTACGTGAGGCCTTACCCATAACAGCATTTCACTCCTCACTACAAATCATTTAACAGTATTCAAACCTCACTTGTCCATCTTGGCCCACAGAGGCATTTTATGTAACAGAACCTCTAATGAGGAATGTCAGAATGAGCCAAGTGGATAGCAGTTCAGTTGACAGATATTGAATTAATGACCTGTGAACTATTAACATGTGTAATTTTACTGAAGTGCATCAAATGTGCTTCAATGGTGTGCCCTAAAGAGTCTAATCGTCTAAAGCTTGTAAATAGGTTGTGGTGTCGGCCAAAGTTATGCAGGGTGCCACGTGTGCTGTGGCTCCTACTGTAATTACAGCAGATCTGTAATCCTATTAAAGTACTACCAGAGTCTAGACTGAATGATCTCTGTGAGCCACCATGCCAAACGTTAGCATTCACAGAAGCAATGAGTACATCTGCATGTCTGCCATAACCTACTCATTGATTTAATGAGAAAAGCCTTTCCTGACATCAAAACAGCTCTAACTTGTGAATGAAAGGAAATACAAATCAGGAAACCAGGGTGCAAAGCTGTTTAAAGTGTTTATGCTTGCATATTTGTTCATGGAAACTACTTTACAGACTAATTGCTAATTGGACACACATTTGGAAGAAGAAAGTGTTCAGAACACACAGATGATTGAAATTCAAAATAGTGACCCAAAACAGATCTGAACCAAACAAGCTCTACTGTGGTCCTAAGGGCAAATAATTATACCACAATGCTATCATTGTGCTCTATGTTTAATCCAATCACTGGTTTATAACACAGCTGTTAATCTTATCCAGGCACATTATTGACAAAACTCTATTCTCTCTGATTAAGATTAAAAAAACTGAACCGCTTTGTTTTCACATATAGCACTTGTTTGCTCTATCTTTTAAATAGCCTATATTTCTGTCCACATGCCTGTTTTGTTGTTATTGCTCTTCCTGAGTCTTAAGCTTTTTACTCCTGAATTTCTGAGTGCTGATGCAAGTATGACAAGTTTGTCAGGTGCAGATTTTTGGAGAACTTCCAACAGATGGGTGCAGTTGCAGTATTACATTTGTTTTTCACATCCTGTACTGCATTGATTATGCTGAATTAAACTAAGGTATTATTCTGCAAAGTTAGGACCTGCGATTTCCCTACAATATTAAACAACTCAAGTGAATGGTGGTGGACACGTATTTACATTTACAGCATTTAGCAGACTCCCTTATCCAGACTAATTTGCAACTGCTACAACCTTACAATCAAAACTCACCAAACAATATTTTATAAATACATTGTCTTGCTGGGGCAGGAAATGTGGCTCCTTAAACTGTTGCCACAAAGTTGAAAGCACACAATTTCCTTGAACTAATGGGTCCAACTCACTATCAGTCGCCTGCTAATGGACCTAAAACAATGGACCTAAGTCTTCTCTACCAAACATTTAGTTGCCATGATTCATTCTGACAGGTAGCGCTTTCCTGATATCCAATAAACCCAATCTTATGGTCAAATGGCGAAATCTTAACATCAAAGAATGGCTTTCTTTTGTTCCCATGCCCAGCCTTACACAACTCTAGCCTAAACCTGGCACAGCACATGGTTCTCAAGGCTAGTTCGCTGCTCCCTATAAATGAGACACAGTTTTTTGTGCTGACATCTTCTGCATACTTTTCATTCTGCGTTAGTACTAATAGAGTGCGACCAACAAAAAAGGCACTGGTGAGAAATAGCAATTTTGAATGTTATACTGTATAGTGACAGAGAAGAACATGCAAGTCTTCAGTATTCAAGGCAGGAACAAACCTAGACAATGCATCAATCCATCCTAAGGCACATGTACTCACAAACTCATACACATGCTCACACACTAGAGCCTCTTTAGCATAATCATTTACTCTAAAACATGCATTTGGAAGGAAATTGGAGTACTCAAGGACGACATGGCTCCACATAGAATTCAACCCAGTACCTGCTGTGTGGCAACCGCCATGTCACATTGGTAAATGGATAAAGAAACCACGTCAGTTGTTTTTGTGTAGTAATGCAAACTTTTTAGACTTCATCTACTCAAGTTTTGTAGCTATAGCTTAACCCTAACCATAATGCATTGAATACTACAGTCATCTAATAATCCAAAACACAGGGCATGAGAAGGCAAAAAAACTGAGCGGTGTTAGCTATTTTGCCTTCTTGATGCTGTGCCCCTTGAGAATTATGGCTGAAAAATCACAGACCTGTACTTTTCTTGCAGATGGCCACAATAGTGAACCTGTTGTCCTCTTTCACAATTCCTGTTTCCCACAGGTCTCTCTGGAGTGTCCATATGGTGTTAATTTACAAAGCCAAGTAAAAGATACTGGAAAAGGTTGAGAGGTACTAGAAGTCTGATACTGTGCCTGTGTTTAATTTCATGAATTGCTTCTTTAAGTACTAAAAATAATCACGTCGTAGTTCATGAGCACTACATTTTTGGCTTATTGGTCAGTGATTCATCTGTTGCCTGCACTGTGAGGCTCTGATGCCGCATTTGTTGTGTGACCTGTTGATATGTGCACTATGTTCTCTCACTGTGATGCTTTAGGAGAGACTTGCTTAACATAGGTAACTGTGGGCTTAAGCAGGTGACACATTTACTGCGGGGCATAGTCTACTGTGTTAATTCAATAAATTAAGTAGGAATAATCATCACAGGACTTAGTGGGCTGATCCTTCCTGGTTTGGGCACTAGCGTCTACCATTTACTTCCTTTATATTTGTGTCCAGTCATATAAGTCTGCTGTGGATGGTAAATGATTAGAGCAGATAAATGCTCTAAACAGCATATTGAGAAGGAGTAATAATGTGCAAATGTGGAAAATGATAAACCCAATCACGGTTTCATATAATTTTCAGGAGTTCAAGACACAGCCTAGCAAACACATTATAACATATAAATCAGTAAAGTAATCCTCGCTCCAGTGCATATCCTGACTTAATGGTACAGCAGGGTCTGTAAGGTCACTGTAGTCCAGACAGAGGGATTTGACTTGGTCGACAGACTGTAATGGCTTGGGCTATTGCGTACGAAATGCCGTCTGGCCATGTCAATTGTTGGCCCAATCCAAGCTGACATAGTCCTTTGCCATTATTCCATTTCCAGTAGACAGCAGGAGCCATTGTGTGAGGGGCAATAGGGCATAATGAACGGTGGAAAAGTCTGAATAAATCAGTGAAATAACTATGAGTAAGGATAAACTAATTTGTTTTTTATGGACCGAGGGTTTATAACTTATGTGGTTCCTGTAACAAAGAATAAATTGTGGATTATTCACATGATTGGAAATCAAGAGCAATCCATTCCCAGTGAACCCAAAAGGTAAGAGGCTGTTTCAACTTATATGCTTCATTTCCGTGGAAAGTTATAAAACTTGTTAAATTTCTCATGTTACGTTAAGCAATATGTTCATCGCATATTACATTTAAAGCCTCTCTCTGTGTTCACCTCTGTGAAATAAAAGGAAGTGCTCAGACAGGGTGTGAAAATAGTTTAAAATGCACCACATATGCTTCGGGAATAAAAGAAATCATTCTACAAACAGGCATGTCAGAAGCTCATTGCAGACCAGGCGCTTTTAATATAGCAGAAGGGAAAAGTACGTTACTGTATCCCCTGAAGACCTGTTAGCAGTTCAGCCTAGGTTTGCTTTCTCCATGCGAATGTGGCTTTCCTTTGAGCGTCTTCTCCATTTAAGGTGCACATTAGCATGGAAAGCAATCATAAAGAAAGGAATAACCGTACTCAGAGCCACATTGTGCTATTATGCAAATGCATACACACACACACAACCCTACACAGAAAAATACTGCCCTTGCTCGAAGACATGCACTCCAATCTTACCACAACTTTTCAAATCAAATTAATTTGATAACATCAGCTTTCCACTCAATCAAATATGAAAGTCAGTGTTCCTGTGCTGAATTTGAGATAAGTTAGCACTCATTACATGACCTGGAGATTGCCAGTACACTGCAGAAGATATAAACATAATGGATAAGGGAAGGAGAATTGAGTCATTGTGCAGGAGTGATCATTCTGGCTTTCCAGTGCACATTTAAATTGTTTTCTGGTTGACCCCTCAAGGCCTCCTGAGCCTGTTTGTGAGTGAAATAAATGTGTCCCATTCAAACCTGCACAGACGGCCCAGCTAAGGTTGGCTGAGCTTATTTAAACAACCCTTAAACAGTTGGATTTCCCCCAATCATGAGCTCTGTTTTCCTTCTGAGTGCCATTACACAAATGCAGACTGGCACACAGTACAGGTTGACACGGCTTACAGGCTCATGGGTCAGGAAATCATCAGGTCACCCAAACACTTAACGCAGACTAACAGCCTCGACTGGCAAGTCAGCATACGTGTACTGTTGGACTATTGACAGACAGTCATGTGACGGCCTGAACTTAATCTGCATCGCCACCCACTTTCATGTATCCTAGTTACCTGGCTCCTGTCTGGTGATACTGTCTTGGGACTGGATTAGAGGTGCGTCAGCCAGATTTACTCAACACTGAATTCACTCAACATACATAAATAGATATCACTCTCTATGTGGCAGGATTAGGCTGGTTAAATTTGAACCCAGTAGGTTAAATGTTGGTTAAGACTGTACCCTACTGATACTATCTATCTATCTATCTATCTATCTGTCTATCTATCTATCTGTCTGTCTATCTATCTATCTATCTATCTGTCTGTCTGTCTGTCTGTCTGTCTGTCCATCCACCCATCAACCCATCCATCCATCAACCCATCCATCCACCTAACCTACCCACCCATCCATCCATCCATCTATTAAACAAGCTAGCAATATAGTGCCAGAAAAAGTATTTGAATACCTCTGATGTGCTCCATTTTTTTAAATATATATTACTTTAAATGGGTTCAGTTCCTGGTGGAAAAATATACCAAATGACTAACAGAGCATAAGAAAACACAAACCAGTTTTAGAATAATCATTCACTGAAAGATTTTGATTAATTATTGAAAGAAAAACATTTGTATAAGTTGCATTTTCACAAAATGTGAAAAACATTTCAAGGAATTGCCTATCAAAACTGTTCCAGAATTAGCAGCAACAACCACAACCTATTGTGGTTAGTAACTATAAATCAGATTTTTACCTTGCTGTCAAGGTGTTTTTTCCCACTTTTCTTCTCTGATAGAAAGGTTTTATTCATGTATGGGTTTCATTTGACAGGGCTCACAGTAATCAACCATGGGTGTGTCTTCTCTAATTAAAATAAATTATTAGTTTTGTAATTAGTAATCAATCAAGTAAAATAAGTAGAATTTAGGTATTTGGTTGATTGAGATAAGAGACTGTTACTACTGTGGAGGGTCAGTTTGTGAAGGATACATTTTCCTGCAATAAATTAAATAATTAAAAAACTGTAATGTCCTAACTCAGGGTGTTTTTGTACAAATATGCAGCTCTAAACTAAAATGCAAATTAATATAATGCTAACTTAGTTTTTAGTTCTATATAGGTGCTGGTGTTGGGTGTAAAAAAAACAAAGCAAAACTAAAACACAGCTGCTGCAATCCAAGTTCTAAACAGAATGATTATTTTTTGTTTAAAAGCTCTTTTGCATTGAAAACGTGCAATTATTGGGATATACTTACAGGTAATGTCCTGGCTTTACAATAATTTATAATAATGCACCAACTTCTGTACATACCTGGCAGCTGCTTTATTTCTGAATGACATCACTTTACTGTCAGTGCATCTTACCTTAATGATCTGGCTTTTGCTAAAATACAAGCTAATACGGTAATTACCCAGGAATTGGACTAGGTCTCGACCTTGTCAATCTACGTGGGTTTTCAACTCTCAATTGTATTCACAGCCTACATGACGATGTCCCAGGTAAATTTCCAAGTAATTGTGCCTGTGTAATAGGGGTTACACATGCTTAAAGTGATTGTGTACAAATTGCAGACATGAAATGATTCCTTTTCTGCTGTTACCATTATCTAACTGACAAAACTTCTAAGAAGAATCATGTTATACCACCATGAATAGCTTCAGGAGTAACCTGCTTTAACATTTTGAAAAATGTCTCAGAAAATTTATGTACCTCTTCCCCAATCTTGAGTAATGATTACTTTATAAAGCACTGTACCACACGGTAACACACTCTTTAACCCAAATAGATTGAACATCTTTTTTACAGAGTCATACCTCTTTTCCCTGACCCAGTATTCCAGACTCCATTTCTCCTGAATCCCTGCCACACACATTAACCCAGCCCACACTGAAGCCTATTCCCATTCAATGACTTGTTGAACCTCCGCACCTGTTTTTCATTTCATATCATTGTTTCACCCATTTAAGCATTTTGTTTGTTCAGATTCAGTTTGATAGTGTTTCCAACTGCTCCACAGTTTATCTATTATATTGTTTCCTCGGCACTCATCCTTTTCTCGTCTTTACCCATTTTGCCTAGCCCTTCATCTTCATTCATCTACTTGGTTTCCTGTCGGCCCATGTTCTGAAATCTGCCTCATTATCCTGGTCTTGATATGTGTCTGTAGTTTACCTGTTTTGGCTGCCTGTCCTACCAATAAACCTACCTGTATAAGTATTCATCATGATATGGGTCAAAGATTGCAATGGCATGGCATATTGACCAACTATTTCCCCTACAGACTCAAATATACTGCCCATGAGGGCATTTCATTTTGAAGTGTATTTTCAGTGTATTATAGCTGCCTACCTACAATGTGATCAATGATAATGCTTATGCTATAACTTGTATTGTAACTATTTTAATAGTTTGTATTATTACTTCACAGGTATTAATCTGTATCTATTTAGTGTGTAATAGGCTTATTTTTTATGCCCAATTGTGTCCTACAACTGATTAGAAAGCAGGATGGTGCTAAATTCTGTTTGTTCCCCAATACAACAAGAATTCTAGAAATGCCCTTGCATACTGGATAGGATGCCTTAGGCCACCCCTAGATTTTGCATAACGACAACATATGACATATGTTGGACCAAATGTTTGGACCCAAAAATATAAAACTTGAATTTGTCACTTCATAATACCCTTTTCCACTGATCTTCATTCCAGTGTTTGTAAACTTTAGCATATCTTTTAAAAGGCTTCTCTTTTGAAAAAGTTAATTGGCTAGTGCATTTCCAAAAATACCACCCTGATCAAGCTTTTTGGACTGCAGAATGTTAGGGTTCCTACCTTCTCTTGAATCGTTCGGCTGTCCTCGCCGGTCGCCATTACAGAGCTATCGGTGAGGCGGCCTTTATATCCGCTATCTCATTATGTCCCGAT
>JAUZSU010002089.1:0-11526 GCA_034780255.1 Parotocinclus maculicauda
ATAAGGAGTGAGAAACCTAGGACTACAGACAGACACCAAACTGGAGCGACCAAATGCAGACACAGACTTCTCACCCACACGTACAAGCATACAAATCACACACACAACAAAACAAGCGAAAGCGGGGAGGGGGAGAAGGGGAGTGGAACGGAGAAGGAACGGTACAAACACGGAAAACAACGGCCAAACAATCCACCAAGCAATACACTTTCACAACAACGCTGACAAAACACTGAATAAACACTTACTACAAAGAGGCAGGTACAGGGAGAAAGCTCACGCAGAGAAACGCTCAGTATGAACACCGACAGGCAGCAAACGATACTTCGCATTCGGGCAGTGAACACAGAAGCCTTAAGAAAGAAGCGTTAGCACCCAGAATAACAACCTGCACCTGTGAGGGATAACGAGCGCGCGCTGATTAGAAGGAGGGGCTGCGGGAGCGCGCTGGAGAGAGAGAGACAGGAACGGGATTATAACACCCTATAAAAATGTTTTCACAGGAAAGCTTGTACTGATGATCTGATCTTGCTTAACAATAATGTTACATATTATGTTAACTTGTAATACTGATCAGAATGTAATATTATGGTGCTGAAATGCATTATCAATTATGTTTTATGGTAGTGTTTACCTATGGATCTTATTTTAACAGGCCATATTAGTAGGCAAGAAGATACATTTTTATCACATGATATTTATTAAGCATTTATATTCATTCATTATTCATTTATAGTAACTGGTTCCTCCTCAAAAAGGTTAAAACTGTATTAATTACTGAGCTGTACTGAAACAGTTTTCTAAAAATATCTTACACTGATTAGTCACAACAATAATCCACATGACTAGTATTTTGCAGGTCCCCCTCATGCTAGGCCCTAGGCTACAATGATCTCTAAAGGTATCCTATAGTATCTGGCAGCAAGATTTTAGTGACAGATTCTTTAAGTGGTTTAAGTTGCAAGGTTGATTAGGCTTAAAACCTTAAACTCTTTGTGATGTTTGATGACATTTTTGCCACTGCCACTGGGGAATTGGGTCTCCGTGAAGGCATGTTACTGATCTGCAAAAATGTTTAGGTAGGTGGCACATGGGAAAGTAACAACTACATGAATGTTAGAACCCAATGTTTCCCAGTTTGTTTGTTTATTTGCTTTACTTAACGTTGCTATCGGTATCAGTTGCAATTTCAGCGACACACACAAGGTTATATCTACACATAAGGTTACATAAGGACTAGTTATATTTACACACTCAAGTCACTCAATTAACATAATTTACATAAACTGCATGTCTTTGAACTGTGAGAGGAAATCGGAGTAACATGCAGACATGCAGGGAGGACATGCAGATCCAGGCACTCCACCCTGGGATTGATCCCAGGACCTTATTTCTGTGCGGTGGCAGTGCAACTAGGTACTAGGTAGAGTATTGCCTAGAGCATTACACTGTCAGTTTTATTAACTTTACCTGTTAGTGGTTTTAATTTTATGGCTGATTGGTCTATAACATAAAACTACTGTGGTATTTTCTGCTCCATGTTTTCTAGCTCATTGGCTGTTTAACATGTCAGAAACCTTGAGAAGGTAATCCATATCAATATGAATTATAAATGAGGACAGCATGTATGCTGTTTTATCAACTTGGCATTAATTATTCATGTGAAGGCAGGGTAGAAGTGTTTGCTGTTTTATGGAGTCCACCATGGGGTGAGCCTGAACAACTTCAGAAATAAATATTGTAAACAAAAGTCATTTATTATTTATAAGTATTTCTTGAGAGCCTACAGTAAAAATATGCATACTCCTTGCATCAGACCATTAAACCTAAGATAATGATTAGTAAATGGTTAAGAGTTTTTGAATTCTCTACGAACACTTTTAAAGAAAACAAATAGCAATCGTCATATTGCAACTTTAAAGGTAGAGGTATAGATATATGGTAATACTGTAACTGGGCCTAGCCAGGCACTACATAGGCACAACTGCCTGAATCTGATACAATTGTCAGTACTGAGTCAGTGAACAAATCTGAGTACAATGGTTAGACGGTGACTGCCTCACTAATGCAGGCACCACTGGTAAATTAAGGCACCAGTAAAAATAATGGATGGATGGTCATTAGTCAGTTCCCAAATGTGGTCAAGCGTTGTTTGGAGAACAACTGTCTTGCCTACTGTCTACTGGTGGGGGTGTCAGAAAATGGGGAATTGGGCATATCAAATTGGCTGAAAATAAAAAGGGTAATGGATATGTTGTATCATACTCATGTTTCCACAAGTTAATATGATGGATGTTTACAGCAAATCAGTAGAATCTAATATATTGGTTGGATCTGGTCTTGCTATGTCCTGTTTTAGGGTTTAAAATGCAGAAACATAAAGCTCTTCTATACCATAGTGCTCACAAAAATTTGGGATATTTCGAAATGAATATGAAGCAATTATAAATATTATATTAAACAAGATAATCAGAAAAGCAAATGAAAAGAAAAGAAAGTTGTTTGATTACACAAATGAGTTACAAACTCAATTATTGCAATTGAGTAGCAAGTGACATGTTCATGGGGGTGAACAGAAGAATGTTAAACTGTACAAGAGTGCCACACATTGACTGTTCAGTAGGGTGTATGGTCACCCAAGACTGCCAAACCACAATGACAGTGATGGAGCATGGACAGGTTTAGATTGTCCAGCAGTTGTTGTGGGATCCTTCTCGTATTCGTATTTTAAAATATCCTGTAATGTTTGTACGCAGTGTATTTAGATGGGAATTGAAAAAAGTCACACAAATAAGGCACACTAACTCACATTTAACTTAGCACACACAAGCAATACAGCAAGAATCACTGTGGCACACCAAAGAGGGAAGATAATTTGCACAGATTTTGATTCATTAATATAACTACAGGCTACATATATATGGTATTATAGTCTGAAATTAAAACCCATTAAATTTTTTTCTGTTTCTCTGGCACATTTTACTTACACCATTTACCAAAAAAATGCACTGTTATGAAAATTAATTAATAAAAAAGACAAATAATGAGATTGAAAAGGTGATTACCCCCTGATTTGATGCTTTGTAGCACCATATTTTTCCTTTATTTATAGTTATCAGTCTGTTTGTGTATAGCTACTGTAGCCTTGTAAACTGGATAATATTTTGCCATTCTTCCCTGCAAAATTGTTCAAGTTCATTTTTTTTTACACATTTATTTATTACACATTATTTAGCAAATGATATCATCCAGAGCGAATTACAAGTGATACAGTTTTGAAATCTAAGCAATTATGGGTTAAGGGCCTTTCTCAAGATCCCAACAGTGGAAGCTTGATCCCTGGATTACTTTTGTTTGCTTATTTGCTTGTTCTGTTTTGCTTTAGGGTTGTTTTATTGTATGCTTATGGTTGTTGTAATCCTTGAAGGTGAACCACATCCCATCTGCAGCTGTCTAGTAGGAGGCCACGTTTTCCTCAGGAATGTGTCTATATGCATCAGTTCTTCTTCTTTCCTGACAAATATCTCAATTACTGCTGGAGAAAAACATCCTCACAATATAATGTTGCCACTGCCAGGCTTCATAGCACATTGCATTTTAGCTTCTACCAAGAATTGTGCTTGGCTTGGTCATAGCACATTGCATTATAAGTCCTGCAAGGATTGTGATTGGCTTGGAAGTACAAAGACATGCATCTAGGTCTTGTCTTATCATAAAACATTTTAGGGAATCACAAGTGCAAACAAGAGAGGTTTATGTCTGGCCAATGTGCCATGTAGCCACAATGAGTAGTAAGTATTTAAAGTTTCCACAGGATATTTGGTTACTTCCTTGTTCAATAACCATCTGGCTCAGTCACCCATGGAGGGATGGCAAGGTATTAGTGGTGCCATACACTTAACTTTTTAATAATGTTCTAAATGGTACCTAAAACCTCTGGGTTATGTTAGTATCCTCCTAACTTTCCACAACATTATACAAAAGCTCTTATAAAAGCACATTTCAACCATGGTAAGCTTTTATATAGCTACCATTCATTTTAATAATTATTGCTCAACTGCATTTAAATTATTTTTTGGCTATTGTTCATGTTGTGAATATTCCCTAACTATTGTATGTGCATGGTTATGGACAGCTGTGCAGTAATTGGGCAAGAATGGCTGAAATATCTGGCATTTAAATGTGAAGGGTCCAACCAGCTGAGACAACTGCTGACCTTGCTAGCCTTCACATTAGGCTGATGTGCACTCAAATGAGCTCTCAATGGAAGATATGAAACTGTTATAGCTGTCAGTGATACTTTATATAGAGGTATGAATTAATTGCATGGTGTAGACATTTATGACACCAATATAGCAGTTTGACATCTTAAATAATTCACTGAAAAGTTAGAGCAAATTCACATTTGACAATGTGTATGTTGAAGAACCTCTTATAGGCCTATTTTTTCCATATTCTTATTTCTGCAATTAATTAATTAAGTCAACAACTCATTAAGTACAATTCCTTTTTGTTTTATTTATGCTGGCAAGCATTAATGTCATGGTTCCAAACCTGTGGTCTGGATGCACTCCCCTAAACATCACAGGAGTACACAAATTGCACATGTTGCAAAATTGCAAAGCCAAAAGCAAAAGCCATCTCATGAACACCTTTAGTGTTCATTTGATATTATTCCAACAGAAAACATTTGAGATGTGGTAGAACAGGAGGTATACAGCATAATAAGCTTAATATACCTGAAAGTTCTGCATAAATTGCTTAAATGGCAACATGTCCTGTGGAGTCCATGGTACAAAGAATTGAGTTTTGAGAGTATAGACTCGACAAAGTATTACTATACTGTTCTTAATAAAGCGCTCAGTGAGAATAAGAACTAATGGTGGTGAATTAGTTGTAAAGTACACCCCTTACATATTGTAACTATTTTATTATATCTTTTTAATGGAACACACGGAATGGTCACTGAGTGATATGACACTTTGATACAATGTTAAGTAGTCAGTCTACAGCTTGTATAACAGTGTACATTTGCTGTGCCCTCAAAATAACTCAAAACACAGCCATTAACGTCTAAATCACTGGTAACAAAAGTGAGTACACCCCTAAATAAAAATGGCCAAATTGTGCCCAATCATTCATTTTGCATCCCTGGTATCGTGTGGCTTGTTAGTGTTACAAGATCTCAGATGTGAATGGAGAAAAGGTGTGTTAAATTTGGTGTTATCGCTCCTACACTCTCTCATACTGGTCATGAGGAGTTTAACATGGCACTTCATGTCAAAGAACTCTCTTGGGATCTGAAAAAAGAATTGTTGCTCTACAAAAAGATGGTCTAGGTTATAAGAACTTTGAAAAAACCCTAAAAGTGAGCTGCAGCATGGTGGCCAAGACCATACAGCGGTTTAATAGGGCACGTTCCACTCAGAACAAGCCTCACCATGGTTAAACAAAAAAGTTAAGTGCACATGCTCAGAATCATATTCAGAGTTTGGCTTTTGAAAATAGGAGTGCCCTCAGCATTGCTGCCGAGATTAAAGGGGTGGGGGGGTCAGCCTGGCAGTTTTCAGATCATTCACCTGCACAATGTATTAAACTGTCATCCCAGAAGGAAGCCTCTTCTAAAGATGATGCACAATTAGTCCCGCAAACAGTTTGCAAAAGTCAAGCAGATTTACTGGAACCATATCCTGTAGTCTGATGAGACCAAGATAAACTTATTTGGTTCAGGTTGTGTCAAATGTGTGTGAAGTCATCAGGTGAGGAGTACAAAGACAAGTGTGTCTTCCTTACAGTCAAGCATTGTGTTGGGAATGTCATGGTTTGGAGCTGCATGAGCTCTGGGGAGCTACATTTTATTGAGGAAACAATGAATGTCAATATGTACTTTGACATACTAAAGCTGGAAAATGGGCTGCAGGACAGTATTCCAACATGACAACGACCCCAAACACACCTACAAGATGACCACTCTGTTACATTCCACTTCCTCAAGAATGCTTTGTCTTTCAGGTTTTTAACTGTGAATAACTTAAAAGTCATTTCATACATTTCATACATTTATATCATTGTTATGAGTCATATAAATTATTTTCATTGCATTGTGCCAAGTCACACATTGACTGCAAGACTGAGTCACAAAGAAGCTTCTCTAGCCCCCGTCACAGAGCCACCACCCACAATCTTGTCCAATCTACAGACTGTGCTTTCCTATTTACATTTCCACCCAATACAGACTCCCTGCCATGGCACATTTCCATTATTTATATTGCGGTGGTGGATTCATGCCATATTTGTCCTAATGGCTTGGGCTGTAGCAATGCATTCTGAATCACATTTAGCATGCGTTTTCTCTCCCTCTCATAACAGGTATGTTTATGCATGCTTATTATGTGTAAGCATATTCTATGAATCCATTTGTAGTATTTGCATATGCTGAGCAGTCACATACTATGGGCAGAAAGCTGTTCCTGAGGGATTCCAAAGCTGAAACTCATAGTTTTTGACATATCTAATTATAATCAGTAAGTGTTTGGTAGGTATGGACAAAAAATAAATTTGGTTTAAAATTTGTCGTTTTTCCCATAATGCATGAAAAAAGACTCCTATTATTGTCTTTGGACATGCACATCACTACATATATTTAATAATTTACTTGGCCTAAAATGATCTGGGTTTAGGGGGTGGAAGTAATAAAAGGAAAGGGATCATTAAAAATTCATTCAGCGTAATTCAAGAAAATTATTTTGGAGAGGTCTGCCCTCATTTTGCATATCTACATATAATGTCCACGAGTTCCATTTCTTTTTGAAGGCCTAAGGGAGAGTCATAATAATATTATCATATTATTGGCTTTTTACATGAATGCATTATATACACTTTGAAATGGGAATCGCATGCTACAGACCAGTTCTGAGATTCTGTATTTGAATAGCACCAAATGGTCTAATCAAGCATTAGCACCTTATTACCTTTGCTAGAATTCATTTATTCATTCATTTTCTTAACCGTTTAATCCTGATCAGGGTTGCTGGAAAGCTAGTTCCTAGCCGGCGGCAAAGGGCACAAGTCAGGACAGGGCGAAAATCGATTGTAGTGCACATGCACTCAAACACTCATACACACACGCACACTAGGGACATTTAACCTAACATGCATTTTTTGGACTGTGTGCACAAAACAAAGTTTCTGGAACAAACCCACACAGATACTGAAAAAAAAAAGAAAAATCCACAAAGAAAGGAGCCATGACACTCCTCCTGGGATTAAACCCAGGACCTTCTTGACGTGAGAAAACCGTGCTATCCACCGTGCGTCTTATTGTCTGTATGTCTTCAAATGTCTACAAAATATCACTTGGCATATATTTAAAATTGGAGGGATATGGGTGTCTTTTTGAACACTTGAACATGCAAAATTGAAGCATACTAGGACAGCAATCTGTACACCCCTACCATTCATTGTGGCTGGCTAACAAAGTATTTTAGCTTACATAATCAAAAGTTCCACAGAGTAGCTGGAATGAGAAAAAAAGTCAGGAAAAAAACAATTGACTAAATTTGAGTTTGCCAACAATGAGCATGTCAAAACAACAATGAGATGCCTAAAACAGCATACAGTTTTGTTAAGTAAGTAAAGAATTTGGAAACCTTTGGACAATAAACATAAATATTATAATTTCGCGCAGGTAAAACCAGGGGCTATTTTGGCCAGCAAGGTATGTAACGTTAGACTCTATGCTACACTTGGTATATTCAGGGCATTATGTATATTTTCTGCCCATATTAAGAAAAATACATCCCACACATTTGAAAATGGAGTATAGCGAGTCATATCATATGACATGTAAAACATATGTTATCTGTTTACTTTATGTAAAATGAGCTAATGATTAGTAAGTCTGCACAGCCCTGTGCTGCTTTTAATGTTTTTATAAATAAAAGTTTTTATGAGATTGTTATATTAAAACACTGAAAAACAACACCACAATTGTAATTAAGGTGAGCTATTGGTGTGCTCCCTCTCTAAACACTTCTGTATTTTTCCTCTTTGACACAATCCATTCAGATGAAAAGGAGCTTGATAATTAGCTACCATTAATGATATGAGTTAAGTGTATTACATCAGAAAACACAAGAAAAACTTCAAAGTGCAAATTACCACCTAAGGGAAAAGCTGAATTCGTCTGTTACATAATGGCTGCCAATTAAAAGCAGCAAATGTCCCAATACAACACATAGTCTTTGAATTAATAGTATTTAAGTATCTTATCAAAAACTATTGTAGTGTCATTGTTGCAAAGCATCATTATTTCATCTGCACCCCTTAGTGATTTCCTTGTTTGGTTTCCACAACCTGTACCAAAAGAAACACAATAAGATCCTAAACTCTCTATCACGCGCGCACACACACGCATGCATGCACACGCACACACACGTACACACTATGTACTGGCCTATAAACGAGAAATTCCAGCATTTCTGTCCAACCTCTTATCTGCCACTATTGGGTCCAATTTCCAATTTCCATTTTCCAATTCAGTTTCTTGGATTTTTTTCTTTGCATTTTTTTCTTTAATTACATTTTTTGGAATGTGGAATGTCATAATACTGGAGTTCCCCAAGGAATCCTAAACTGGCAAAGGGAGAGACATGATATATTTAATTTTTCATTGTTTACATGTTACATTTATTATTGTATTACCACTATTGATATATACAGTATTTCTGGTCTGACACCAGAAACAAATAATCAGTTCAAACATGTAATTACTTCATCTTATTGTATTTAATTACAGTTCACTGCTATCTCAGTCTCATTCAAGTGTTAGTTTTCTGAGTGTCTGAAGTGTTTTAAAGAACATTTTATTTGGTTATATAAAAACCAGTGGCTATACGTTAGGTGATAAGCATTGAAAATGTCTTTTTCTGGAAAAAAATTTATTTAAGTTAGAGTTGATCTTTTTTTGTATTTTGCTTAAGTTGGTTCATTTCATGGTTCTCATTGGTTCCTTATACACTATTACATACCTTACCAGGTTTGTACTTACCAGGTATGCTGTTATACTGCTTATTTTCGTAAGCAGTAAAACAGCATACCTGGTAAGTAACTCACAAATACAGTAATGAACAGATTCAAACCAAATTCAACCACGTTTCAGCCATCGACTGACAGTTTTTAACATCTTTTGAACACACCCGTGTCATATGGTTAGATTTGAAATACAATGAACAGTTTCTTTTGCTAACAAGCTGAGGTTGTTAGATAAACAATCCTGATGTTACACTTATCACAGAAAAACCGTAACACCTACCCCTAATATTTATTAAGATTTGTGTTATTTAAACATAATATAACATAAAACATACAAACCCATTATCAACATGGGATGTATCCACCCCCTTTGCTACTGAACTAATTAACCAAATCAACTTCAATTAGACTAGGCATACCCTGGCTTGGTTATTGGTGACCCTGTTAAATATAGACAACACTTAAATAGAACCTTTCCAGCATTGTGGAATAGGCTACAGATCTCATTGCCACACAGACGCATCACATGAGACTGAAACATAGAAACAATGAAGAGTTGTTGAAATATATAATTCTGAAAAGGTTTACAATAACGATGACTCATCTAGCAATCCAGTGTCGCTGAACTGAAGAAATTCTGCACAGCGATATGAGTCACTGATCTTAAGATATCAGAAGCATTTAATTGCAGGTGCTGTAAAAAGTTATTAGGCTTAGGGCAACACACGTCTGTTTTACTTTCTGCTTTTCTCTTGTTTACTTCTTAAGCACAGTGTAGTAGATACTGTTATCGTGATCGACGCGAAGATAAGAAAACTATAATCATTAATAATTTATCATTAATTATATTAATTATAATTATTAATAATAAGCAATTAATTATATATTAGTTATTAATAAATAAAAATAGATCAGCATATTAATCAGTTTTCATTTCAGAATCTCTTTGTCCAATTATTATTAATACTGTATTTATCATTTAATTACTAGTTTAGAAGATTTATTTGATGGAAGGTTTCTGTGTTGTGCTTACAAAAATTTCTGTATGTATGGAAAACACTGTTTTCTTTGTTTAGCTACCGCCTCTTTTTCAGCTCAACAATTCGATGATTGCAGATGCCACATCCTCCTTAATAAAGAGTGAGTTAACTCACTCTTGCAAACACATAGAAGCATGGAACATTTGGAAGAATGCAATTGGCCCTTCTGACATAGCCACTGGCGACAACGTGCACTTTTACAGTACATGCAGAGAACTGATACATCCTTAATGAGCAACTTTTATACATATCCAGGTCATGATATTGTAGGCCCAAAGAATCAAGGGGCATCAATTAGTCGTGGGATATGCTCATAGATATTGAACTTGATTCCTCTGATAGCTTAGATAACATCTAACATCTCTTTTTCATTATGTTATTTAAATAGACATAGTACAACCTTTGGCAAAAATTATGTAATCACCACTCTTGTAGGAAGTTCTTTTAATTGTATAATTTTGTAGAAAAATGTTAAGCATGGAGACATGCCACAAAACTTTTTTCATAATTCCAACCTTTTGGCATTAAGAAAAAAATTAAAAATATACATAGAAAGACAAAACAAGATAGACTAAAAGAAACCCCAAACAGTCTAAATTCTGTTACAACATGATATGGGTAAAATTCCTAGTGCTTTTTTGTGTTTGTTCTTTTTACATATAATGCTCACAAAATTTCGTCTTAAAATATCCCATTACTTTTGTGAGCAGTGTAGTATATAAATATGTAAGTGCATTTTTAACTCAAGTGCTAAGTAAATAAATTTAGTTGCCCTTTGAAGACAGCAATTGATGCATACATTTGGACATTTATTGAACGCTCATTCCATCATCTGGGAGAAGATTCATAAAGATAATGATATCTTTCTGTAATCTTGAGTGATGGGTTCAGTCACGCCACGTTCATGGCTTGAGGAGTACGAGCTCCAGATTATGGTTTAATTAGTGCTGCTTTGTTTTTGGCTTTGAAGACTAGCATCAGGGTTTTAAATCTAATGCGGGCAGCTAGGGGGAGCCAGTGAAAAAAAAGCCAGCAGTGGGGTGACACAAGAAAACGTGGGTACATTAAAAATTAGACATGCTGCTGGATTCTGAATCAGTTGCAGTGGTCTGAAAACTTGCCAGAAGAGCATTGCCGTAATCTAATTTCAACACATCAAGCACCTGGGTGGCTTTCCTGGAAAGAAAGTGTCAGATTCTCCTTATGATCTAGAGGAGATGCCTGTAAGACTGGGGTAGTTTGGCAATATAAGCAGAGAAACTGTGGTTATCAAAGATTTATCCATGGTTTCAGTGCACAATGTGCCACCAAGGACTTCCCACTGAGGACTTAATATCTCAAACATACATCTAATACATCTGCCAACATCTAATATATTATTCAGAATAGAACACAAATCACAGATCAAAAGTTTAAACTAAGAGAATGTATCATTTTAAGGGAAAAATATGTT
>JAUZSU010002110.1:0-11526 GCA_034780255.1 Parotocinclus maculicauda
ACTGACCGAAAATTGGTGGAATAATAAAAAAATCGGATAACAATATATGTGTTGCTATAGCAACACACATAATAATACTACATTTTTGGTCCAAATGCTGACAATGTGTGATGCTTGTGATACCATTGCTAAAACACCAAATCTAATGGTGGCTTAATTAAAGCTTTTGCACAGAACTGTATATTACATTATTCTTAATTGAATTGTTGTTATTTACTTAATTTTACTATTAATACAAACTTTTTCAGGTAACATCTGGGCCACCCAAGGAGGTCCCTTTTTGAGTCTTGTTCCGCCCAAGGTTTCTTCCTTCTAAATTCAGGGAGTTTTACCTTGCCACTGTCGCCCTAGGCTTGCTCAATTTGGGATTGGACTTTTAAGATAACATAATATTGCAAAGCTGCTTTGAGACAATGCTCCATTGTAAAAAGAGCTATAGAAATAAATTTGACTTTGACTGTATGTGTGATCTGACGTTGTACAAACAGGTGTTATACGGTGCATCACTATTTATTTCCTGTCTCCTAAAAGACACTGATGGCTGCTTGTGTGTGAGATGCGCTAAAGAAATCTAATTTATTATTAGGTCTGAGAAGTTCCGACGAAATGTTGTGATGCAGCAACGAGATAAGCCCTAGTTAAAAGATTACAGTAAGTTACACCGTAACAGCCTACATGACCTTCTAACTGTAGGGAAGATACCGCTGGCCTGGCGCTAGGCATTAAAGAGCAGGAGATAGCAGCAGCTAATAATTCTACCCCAGTGTGACAAACTCATCACTGCCAGGTTCCATCAGCACTCACCGGGTCGCCCTCCACCACCTCGCCCTTCGTGTTACGGATCACCATCACCAGCTGAGCCTGGAATGTGATGATAAGGACGGGGCCTTGCTCCATCATCTTCCCCATGGCCAGCTGCGTGAGCACACGGAGGAGGCAGAATTGAATTTAAAATTGCATTTCCTGAGAAGAAAGAGGTTCTTTTACAAACACGGTCCGTTAGATGTTAGGGACCGATAGGCTTTAGGAGAATGGAAAACACACACGGACGTTTCACATTTTAGTAAAACTAAAGGGAATGGAATGATAGTATCATGCTACAGGTGTTTTATCTGAGACACACACGAGCTTTAGGGAATGGTATTTAAATACGTTCGATCCATCGTGACGCAAAAATATAGATTTACATCATCTAATGCACCTGCATTTTCTGAACACCAGAGGGCATGCTCCCATGCGCATTTCAAATTCTTCTCAATTCATTCAAACCCTTTAAAGATTCTTTTTGTTTACAAAAAAAGTACTTATTATTTTGAATTCTCATTCTCCAGAAATAAAAAATGAATGATTTCACTCGGCTTCTATTCAATTTACTCCACATGCTTTTAGTCACAATTTTTAACTCATGGCTACATGAGGTTTGTGTCCCAGGATTTTTGCCACACACAGGTTTGTGTCCCAATACTTTTGACCATATGTGGGTTTGTGTCCCAGTATTATTGGTCAAATGTGAGTTTGGTAATGCTCAACCTATTTTTTATATGAAAAGAGAAAGGTGTAAACATGCACAGCTCTGCGTCTGTGAAAATTTGCCAGTTAAAATTTGTTAACGATCTAAATCTAAATGTTACATAAATGCAATTCTTGCAGAAATCTTTAGTATTTAAACTTAAATCTATTCAATGTGGTAAATTCCCATTTTAATTTAAGCATTTCAGGCTGTATTAATCGTAGCAATTTGTGGAAGAATGCAGATGATAAGAGAAAGAATGAGGGATGATAATATGGAGTGTGAAATAATTACTATTATGAAGTCCAGGTGTAAAATCTAATACAGCAGTAGCCAGTGGTGGCTTGCCTGAGGAAAGAAGGGCCGGTCAGACTCAACAGTCTAGCTCTGCAGGAGAACGTCATTTCGACTGGGGATAGGCACTGGAACCCCAGTCAAATAAATGTTATGTTTCCCCATTTTAACCCTGTGCATCTTCATCAGAGTCACCCTTTATAGGACAGCAGGTCACTGTTGGGTTCGAGATAAGGTCACTGTTGCACCCCCACCTCCATCTGGACTCTCCACCCTCAGATACATATGATTGTGATTAATCATTATTCAGCTCAACCAGTAGGCCCCACTGGGCTTGAACCCTGGTCTCTGTGGTGATGGGCTATCGTATAGCCATTGTGCCACCCGAGCATCCGTTACATGATTTCTTTTCTGGTCAAGGGACACTGGTACCTATCCTCGAACAACAAAGGGCTCAGGTGTAAGTGTGCCATGAACTGGACACCAGCAGGGGTCGTTGTATTTAACGGTGGAGGCTTATCCTCCATTAGAAACCTCCAATCATGCCCGTCTGTGGTGCCTGACCTGGCCAGAATGCACCACCAGGACCCAAACCTGGGTCAAAATAAAAAATTATCTATAGCGAAATGTTTTTTTTTAACTGTGTGGCACTGGTAAAAGAGCCACACCTATACTGGAACTCACAGAAATGAGAGCCACGCCTACTTCACTGGAACTAACAGATAATCAGAGCCACACCTCTACTGGAACTCACAGAAATGAGAGCCACGCCTACTTCACTAGGAGTAACAGACAATGAGAGCCACGCCTTCTTTACTGGGACTTACAGATAAGAGTCACGCCTTCTTCACCCTATAAATAATTAAATAAACCACAGCTTTTTTCTGTGACTAAGAACTAATTAGAACCAACCCATGGTTTTTAACTGGTATAAATATACTGGGAACTGCCTGATCTGGAACCTAAAGCCAAGTTTGCACCACAGCACTCTTCCTGGGCTGATTATTGTCTCCATAAACTGCAGGTTCTGAGAGGTTCACACAGCCAAAGGGCATCAGAACCAGTGCTCATCAGCTCCTCCAGTGAATCAGAGCCATGCAAATATAAAAGAGTCTTTCTCATATAAAGCTTGGTTCTACCAGCTGAAAAGTTGAGGTCACTTTACCTATCAGATCCGTCATCTTGTCTGTGATGGCCCGAGACGCTCTGATCAGGGCGTTGTCACTCTCATCGTACTTCATTTTCATTTCAAAGAATCCTACAGATGGAAAAATTTACATGACATAAATCATTGTGAAAACATATCTAATTGTATCCAGAGAAAACTAGAAATGTTTCAGGACACGAGTTAAGAATCACTGCACTGAGAATCCTTTGCCTGGTGGGCCCATTACTGGGGTTTTGTCCAAGGTGCTTCTTTAATTGGCCTTACTAGAATTATAGTTAATGAGGCAGCAGTCTAATTAGCTACACGCAAATATTCGTGATTGGGCCTAAAACGGGTCTATAACGTCATGTCGGTTACAAAAGCAGTCCTTGAAAAAAAAGTGGAATTTGCAAGAGATGCAGCGCCATCTGTTGGTCACACATAGAAAACTCTCTTTCGTGGCTCAGTATTTGTGGTCAAGATAATTCTCATTCTGGATCTCTGAGCTGACACAGATAAACATCGAGACCCTGCACCACTCAGTCACCATGGCTTATGTACTTTGTGTGCGTTTTGATTTTCCAAATAATCTAAATCATAAACAAAACAGAGTCTTACTGTTAAAAACAACATTGTTGTCCTTGAAGTCTTTCCACTGCTGGTACCACTTGGAGTCTTTGTGAAGCACCACACCTGTAGCTTCCCTACAACACACACACACGCGCGCGTAATCATTTAATAAACAGAGTATGATATGTTATTAAGTAGCAAATGGAGATGGAGAATTTTTTTGCATCTTTATGAAGACAGATTTATATTGCAGACTCAAAACATTCCCTGAAACTTTGTAACAACTGTCATAAACTTTCCTCCACAGTCAACAGGCCTAAATCAATTTAAGCATTTATGGGGGCACTTGAATACACCTAAAGGCAGGTATTCAGTACCATCACAAGACATCACAAGAGCATAAAATGTCATAAGAGCAAAGGGGGAACATACCAAATACTAATAAATTCTGAATTGTATCAAAAGATTTTTTTGCAACAGATACAACGTTGGGCTAAAATTACAATGCTGATGATATGATTTACAGTGAATCAGTATTCAAGTTAAGAAAAATGCACAATAAAAGAGGTTCGTTTACAATTTCAAATAGTCTTTTCTTATTATTGCAAGGAACTGAAGATTTTTTTTGCTTCATTTTTATGTAAATGCTATTGTATTGTTTACAAAAGTAACAGTGAACTCGTATTGAATCATAATAGTAGATGACCTGATAACGCTGTCCTCTGTTGCCAGGTAGCTTTTGCATAAGTCTGTTAGCTTTTAGCAGTAACTTACTCATTAGCGTCAAAAACCTTGGCTTCGGCCTCGGCCGCTTTGGATGAGAAGTCGCTTCTCTTGCGTAGTCTAGAGGGCGCCCTGTAAGTGCAACTGTGCCCAATGTCTCCGATCTCTTTCTTTACACTCTCCATACCCTGAAGTGATCACACACACACAGACACACACAGACACACACAGACACACACAGACACACACAGACACACACAGACACACACAGAGACACACAGACAGTATAGTAAACCATGACGTTAACAATAACGTGTGATCTCACAGACGTTGCGTTTGTACGATTTTCAGATGTTACCTGGACGTATTTCTGTCTAATGGTGCGCTGGGAGCCGTGGTAGATGTACACCGCCCCCCGGTGGTCGTTCTCCAGTGGTGCCCCGATCACAACGTCCTTGAAGGAGTCCAGGTTGAGGTCAGGCACGGCGGCGATGGCCGTACCGAAGCGGGCGCCACACGGTTCGTTCTTATTCACGGTCGTACAAGAAGCGTGTGACGTGCAGCACGTCTGGTTCACTGGCCGCAGGGTCATCTCGTGCTCAAACACGCCATCCTGTGGAGACACGCGGTATTAACATTAGAGTTACGAGCGTTCAATTGGATAATTAGTGCAGTAATGTAGCATAGGCGGTAACAATACGTTTAATCCTAGCTGGAGCAACATGAAGCTTCTCTTTAATATGAAATATTGTATTATTATAAAAATATTTTTTAAATAGTCCTATGAATAATTGCAGTAATCAGAATAAAAAATTTAATATGTAATAATATAAAAGTCAGAATAATAACAGCAACATTAAAATAATATTAATACTAATGATAATTGCTATAATTATAATAAAAAACAGTATGAACAAAATAAATATGAATAAATATAAAACATTAATGTCAATATATTTACTATACTGCTTACAAAAAATTGAAAATAGATCAAAATGAAATATCCCCCAAATTTTTGTAAGCAGTATATTTCAAGTTCTGCATTTTATTTATTAAGTTCTCTATTTTATTTATTATATTTACTATTTTATTATGTTTCCTAGTTTCCTTATTATATTAATTATATTTAATACATTTTCTATTTTCTTATGTTATTTATTTAATGTATTTCCTATTTTATTAAATTTATTTCCTAATTTTTAATTTTTGGAAGTCAGAATAATAACAGCAAAAATAAAATAATATTAATGTTAACAATATTATAATCAAAAAACAGTAGTAACAAAAAATATATTATTAAAAATAAAACAATAAAAATATGAATACCAATAATAATATTATTTTATTAATAATTATAATGAAAAAAATAAATAATAACAAAAATAATATTAATAAAAGTTTAATGAAATAATGAAATGTATATGAACAACAACTATAACAAAAATAAACATTTGCAATAATTATACAGTAATTTTCATATTAATTATAAAATTAATAATACAGACAATAATTACTGTAAAATTGAAGTAATGATGCAAACAAAAACAAAATAGAAACTATTATGAACTATAAAGCTAAAGGACATTTTTTTTTTTTAACAAACAGTGAACGGTCCTAATTATTAAGGGAGGAATCGTTACCTCATTGAGCTTGTAGACGTAAACCTGCCCCTGTTCATCTCTCTCAGGACCCATGAACATTGGTGCTCCGACCAGCAGCAGATCCGTGTAGGAATCTCCATCAACGTCCATCGTCTGTAGAACACTGCCAAAGTAGGAACCAATCTGAAACGGCAAGAAATCACAAAAAAAAACAACCACTAAAGTTTATTATCAGATCAATATTAGTGTTATTATAGCTAGTGTTTTCCATATTATTATTATTATTATTATTATTATTATTATTATTATTATTAATAATAATAATAATTAACTATATATAAATTACATATATTAAATAAAATATACATATATAAAATAATTCTATACAAATATAAAATCATTTTATATATAAAGGAATAAATATAAAAATATTTTAATAGTAATATAACATTTGAATTTTGTTCATATATTCATATAAAATTTTGATTATTATTATTACTTCTATTATTCTTATTGTTAATATTATTATTTAATTTGTAAATTTAATTAGAAATATTTTGCAGTTATTAATATTAATATTGTTATTATTATTGCTGTTTTTATTATTTCATCTTTTTACACCATTTGAAATACTTTTGCAATCATTATTATCAATATTTTCATTGTTATCATGATTCCTATTTTGTAAATTGTTGTTAATTATTGCTGATACTAATAATATAATTATTATGACCTAAAACTTTATAATTATTATTATTTGTATTATTATTATTAATAGTATTATTAAAATGCTTATATAAAATGCTGAATAATTATTATGAATATTATTATTGTCCTTGCTGTCATTATTATCAATTTAGAATTGTCATTATTAACATTATAACTGTTAATATGAAAAAAAAAATTTAGTGATTTGTGAATTAAGTATTGTAAAATGTGTGTGATTTTCGGTGCACCTGCTGTCCTTCGAGTTCCTGAGTGATGGTGATGTTCTCTCCGTCAAAGCGGTAGATCGTGACTCGACCCGTGTGGTTAAACCTCGGGGCTCCAGTGATGTAGAGAACTCCAGAAGGAGTGAACGCCGACTGCACGTCATATCCTTCAAAATGGCATCAGCCAATCAGAACAATAATAACATGATAACAGAAATAACGTCAGCCAATCAGAACCGTTCAGAGCCTAACATACCCTACTGTAACCAAACAATCAACTTTACATGCTTTATTAGTAAATTATTTATTATATTTACTATACTGCTCACAAAAAAATAGGAAATAAATCAATGAATTTCATGAAATATCTCCTCATTTTTGTGAGCAGTATATTTGATTACGTTTTGTATTTTATTTTTTATTTCATTATGTTTTCTGTTTTTCTTATTATATTCAATATATTTACTATTTTATTAAGTTTTCTATTTTAGTTATTATAAGTATTATTTTATCCATTTTATTTATTACATTTACTATTTTATTATAATCTCTACTTTATTTATTATATTTAATATATTTACTATTTTATGATGTTATTTATTTTATTTATTATATTTACTATGTTATTAAGTTCTTTATTTTATTGATCGTATTTACTTTTTACTATTTCATTATTTTATCAATTTTATTGATTATATTTACTATAATTATTAAATTTACAATTTTATTAAGTTCTCTTCATTGTTGATTATATTAATATTTTATTGTGTTATTAATTTATTATATTTACAATTTTATTATTTTATATGTTTATATTATTATAGGTATTTAGGTATTTATATATGTTCTCTATTTTATTTAGTGTATTACCTTTTTATGATGTTATTTGTTTATTATATTCACTGTTTTATTATGTTATTTATTTGTTATATTTACTATTTTATTATGTTCTCTGAAGTGTATTGTACTTTGAGCTCATCGTAATAATTATTTTTGTTAAGAAGCCATGATGTTACTGAAACGCATTATTCTGCGTAATAACAGTTTACTTTATTATGTTGAAGTGCAGTAACAGTTTGCTCTGTGTAATATAACCACAGACACGTTCAGCTTCCTAAAAAGGGGCTGCATTTAGACCCCTGGATCGGTTCTTCGAGGAACTGTTTATGGAAAACAGTGAGTGTTTAGACTGGAGCTACCATGCCTTCGTTCATAACATAAACGTGGACGGTCAGCACGAATACGGGAGCCTGAAAAGCTCGAACATCATCCCTGACCTTCCTTCATTTACCACAAAGCTTACAAAAAGATCAAACCGATCAATCATACGAGTGTTTGAGCATACAGAAGTATTTAACGTGTTTACAAATGGTGTGTGGTGCCGTTCTTTTCCAGTACGTACCAACGTATCCGGCCATGCCCTCGTACCTCTGTGTCAGTGGGTCGTGAAAGGCGTTGTTTTTGGGAACCACGACCTTTTCACCTGCCTGCATAACGACGGTGCCGTTCCAATCGTACGCTCCCACCGCACCAAGCATCAGACCCGCCTAGAAAACACCACGTTTGTTCAAACAAAACAGCAAGATGTTCTGGATAACAAACTTGTGTTTTTAACCTTTAGGGATTTAGATTAGGGACTTACTTTATACATTAGAACTGTAAATGTGTCTACGAACAAACGTGTGATTTTAAAGAGCAAACGACTATAATAAGTACCCCCCCTCCCCCCCCCTAATAAAAAAAACGGTGCTGGATTAAAGCTTTCTGACTGTTTACTATTTTATTACACTAATCTTCACCACCTTTTTATTATATTCTCTATTTTTTCTATATTACACATTTATTTTATAAATCACACTTATTTTTACATTTTTATTTTCTATTTTCTTTATTATATTGACTATTTTATTATTATTATTAACTTATTTACTGTAATTACTCTTATGATGATAATGATTATTAGAATTATTATTATTATTATTATTATTATTATTATTATTATTATTATTATTATTATTATATGCTTTCGATTATTTTATTTATTATATGTATTTATCATAAGTATTTTATTATACTCGATTTTATTTGTTATATTCTCTATTTTATTTTTATTTATTATTTTATTACATTCTCATTTGATTTACTATATAACAATTTCACTGCATTTTCTATTAATTTATTACATTTGCTATCTTAGTACATTTTTCATTATGAATAATTTATATTTAGTGTTTTATTATAATACATATTTTATTGCACTTGCTTTTTTAATAAATTGTGATCTTAATTTTTATATTAACTCATTTATTCTACTAATTATTTTATATATTTTATTGACCATTTTATTATACTGTTTATATACAATATTATATTACATAATAATTTTATTATAAAATTTTTAAATATTTGCTATTATAAATATATATATATATATATAAATCTTAATAAGAACTATATATATTAATATAATATATTAATATATTTTATATATATATAAATATTTTTTATTGATTGTATAATATATTAATACATATTTATATCAATTATATATTTATTTATTTATTTATTATATTTTTTTTAATTCATTGTTGTATTTATATTTTTTCTTTTATATCAATTCTCTAGTTTTTGATGATATTTATACTACATTTGCTCCTCTGCAGCAGCTTAACAGAGGTTTGATTTGAACTCAACAGTGAACAGTCAACAGTGCAGTACATTAAACACTAAGCCACCATGGTATTTTATTATTTTATCTCTTTTATTCTATCATAGTTATTAGACTCAGTTCGATACAGAACTCCTTCTGAAGCTTAGAGATGTTCCCCATGGCGTTCGGGACAGAGGAAGGCTTACTTTAGAGGTGTGGACACTGAATCCGGACTGTGACATCTCCATCTCAAATGATGAGGTGTGATTTCCAGATGTTGCTTTTTAATAAAAATGAAAAAAAGCAGAAAGATTCAGTCTGGAGGGTCATGTCAGGTCATGCCATTGCACTGCATCTAATCAAACTAACAGGTTTCTTTACCCTCTAAAGCGAAGATCTTGCTCCCGAGAGCATCGACGATGGTCAGCAGTGCTCGCTCATCCGATACGTTAAAAAAATGATCTTCCTTTTTCTCGCTGGCGATCGACTTGATCTGGTTGATAAAGGTCTTCACTTCGTTGAGACTTTTATTCTGGCGGTTATAATCACCGAGTACCTAGTACACATGAGTATATTATATTTATACTTTAATATGAAAGTGATTTGAATATAATGATAAACATGTCTCGCTTAATCTGATCTAATCTGATCTAATTAGAGACACTCACAGCGATGGCGAACCTCTCAATCCCGTCTTCCTCACAATTTTCCACAACTTTACCCAGATTATAATCGTCATGTGACTCTCCATCCGTAACGATCACCATGACCTTCTTCACTCCAGGCCTCGCCCCTCGCTCCGGTGTAAAGGCTTCCTTCCTGTGGGTGAACAACCAGAACCAGAACCGGAACCAAAAGCAGACCGTTTATTAAGAGCAGGACCAGACTGGATGATCGAGAAGATAATCAGAGCAGAGCTGCATCAAGCACAACCAGAGACACCCTACGGTCTCAGCCAGAGGATGATCCCCCTCCCTCAGACACAGCCTTCAATAACTTACTATTTTTACATATTTGGACATTATTTATATTTCAGTTTTATTTATTAGAGTTACTATTTCATTATACTTTTTATTTGATTTATTATCTTCCTTAATTTATTATATTCTCTATTGTAGTTATTATATTTATGATTTTATTACAGTCTATTTTTTTATGATATATTAATTACTTCTTATTATTAAATTTAAATGGAATATTTATTCTACTTATTATATTTACTTTAATGTTCTCCATTTTATTTGTTATATTTAGTATTATGTGATGATCTCTATTTTATTTAATATATTTACTATTTTATTTAGTTTTTACTATACTATTTATTCAACTATTTTATTAAGTTCTCTGAAGTGGTGAAATCGTGGACTTGGAATGTTTGGTCTCTAAACGGCTACCCGACCCATCATGGCCCAAATATACACGTGTGTGTGTGTGTGTGTGTGTATAAAACACACACCTGGCAGTGTCGATGCCGAGGGCAGTCATGGTGCTCGTGCCTCGTCTCTGTGGGATCCTGACGGCGTTTTGAAGCAGGTCGTTTGTGTTATCGAACTGACTGAGGTTAAAAACGTGACCGGCGTCGTTACCATAAGACACGATGCCCACCTACACAACACACACATTTCATTTATTAAATGTAATTACTGCTCAAAACGTCTCTAATAAAGTGTCGATCTCACCCTGGTGGGTACTCACCCTGGCTGGAGGAATTTGGATCTTAGAAAGGAACTTGTAAAGGAACTCTGTGATGTGGCTCCAGGGGAAGATGCTGTTAGATCCGTCCAGCACGATGACGATGTCCATGTCCTGCTGACACTCTGAAACAGAAAACACACAGGAGCCTGGATCTGTAGATGTGGCCAGGGACGCTCGGACAAGTGTCAAAAATAAACAAATAAATAAATCAGGTACTGAGGTTATTTATATATGGTTTAACATCAACTAGAGTAATATATAAGAATACAGTGGTGTGAAAAAGTGTTTGCCCCCTCTCCTCATTTCCTGTTTTTTTGCATGTTTGTAACACTTAAATGTTTCGGAACATCAAACCAATTTAAATAGTAGTCAAAGACAACACAAGTAAACACAAAATGCAATTT
>JAUZSU010002121.1:0-11525 GCA_034780255.1 Parotocinclus maculicauda
AAAGAGCCAGAAATCTTTCTTGTTTGTGGGTGACCAAATACTTATTTTCCACCATAATTTATATATAAATTCTACAATGTGATTTACTTGACTTCTCATTTTGTCTCTCATAGTTGGTGTACCCATGATAAAAATTACAGACCTCTCTCATCTTTCTAAGTAGGAGAACTTGCACAATCAGTGACTGACTAAATACTTTTGTTGCCCCACTACATGGGTGGGATCTCATTTAAAGAAAAAAGTATTCGATGTCAAAAGTTTGCGTCACATGAACTTCGGAGAGAGCAATAAAAAGAGTCCAAACGGATACCAAGGTTCAGTCGTTATGCATACTATTGTAGTCTGTAACTAAAACAAGTAATTTGGGCAGGGGTGTAACTGTCGGTAGTAACTGTAGGTTTAGTTCAATAAAACATACTTTGTACAAAATATTGAGGAACCGAGGCTAGTCTTACCTCTTTGCGCGCTTCCGGCGCTGCAGTGACGCTGCGCGCACCCGTTTAGTGCACTGCCGCGTCCCCGCTGATCTATGCGCGCTACTGTACATCGATAGCAGCGATAACGGAGCGGTGTCAGAGCGCGCATATGTAAGTAAACCATCCTCTCGGTTTTACTAACGTACAATTCGTTGCCTTCTTTTGTCGACATGTCAAACAAAGCATTAAAACTTTTGTGATCGATCTTAATTATTAACTCTGTATGCGATTTGATTATCAACGGTTGGCGGTTGGCGTGGATTTCCTGTCACAAAAGTTAGTACTTTAACAGTTTTGCGACAAATGAACAACGAACATTTACACTTTTTGTTACTAATTACACTTTTATGAATGTTGCTTTATGGAGTTCACGGACTTCTGACAGTCGAAAGAGAACTGGTCAGATTTAACTCCAGAATAGGCTTAACTTCTGCATAATAGACACGTTATGTGAAACCATGTAGAGTCCAATCTGTAAGCCATAAACAAAAATCCATACACCCCCAACACACATTATTTTATAGTGGAAAATAATAATTTTAGACGATAGTACATAATACATAGTCTAATATGATATTATTATTATTATTATTATTATTATTATTATTATTACTATAGAGTCTTAATCATACTAAGTCAATGTAACTTTTGGAAGCAAATGATTTGAAAGTGACGATTCTGTTCTCAAACTTATTCAGAAGCCACCATACAAAGTCAGCTGAATATCTATTGTATCTGTTATCATGAAATGTGAAAATATAATAATGATGTTTCAGTCTGAAACATCCATATAAGTCATCATGGAAGGAACAATTATATACTGTAACAAAAGTAACAAGGCAGCAGCTGTTTTGCAAGAAATAACTCACTGGAAGATCCACTGTTTGATATATTTTGAGATATAAAAGAGATAAAAGATATACTAATAATGGTAAATAAATTTGATAATAACAGAAAACATTAAACTAGTATTACAAACATGTACTGGTGTGGGATTAATCAAGTTTCTGCTACTAGTGCCAGATCCTGTTACACCTCACCTGCTGAAGTTCATCTTGCTCTTCTGACCCATATAATTTGACAGTGGTGCAGGGACCGGTTTTAGGGTTAGTGTTTTTTTAAGTATTATACAAATTAATCTAAACTTAACTACATTTGAAACAGTTTAATAGATGAATCTTTGCCTAGTATGAGGTGTGTATATGTGTGAAAGAGAGATAAAGAAAAATGGGGAGAGAGAGAGAAAGCGAGAGAGAGAGTATGAATACAAATGAATATTTAAAAACAAACAAACAAAAAATAAACATTGCAAAAAAACACAAAAACAAAGCAGCAGCCATTTTGCAAGAAAATACTTACTGGAATATCCACTGTTCAGCATAACTTGAGATATAACATTAAACGTAATAATGGTAAATAAAGTTGACAGTAACAGTAACTTGTTTTGCATTTAGGTATAAAGAGAAAGAACTGATTTATCCTGATTGAATTAAATGTTGGTATTCATAAATAAAAAAATTAGTTTATAATTAACTATACTTTGGATGAATTTGACACTGCTGGCCTCAACAGCAGTTTCTGAACCCATTTTACCCTAAGACTGAGACTAGACTGAGTCCAATTATGTTTGAGACTGACACGAGATGGTCTTGAGGTCGGACTCGAGTACTACAATATTAAATCTATTAATAAATATCCAAAAATATCCATCCATTATCTCCCACGTAATCCAACTTACCTTTACCTAGTACTGTCCCTTTTAATCAGTAGTCAGTTTATTAAACCTATTTTTATTCACTGTAATGTGCAGTTTGAGCTTTAAAATCTCTTTGTATTTTACTATCTAGTTTAGTACCCTTTTAAAAGTACAATTTGAATCCGAATAAATGGGGCCAATATAACTACCTAACTTAAAATAGGTTTTTTCAGCTTTACTCTACTGTGTTAACAAATCTTAGTAAGACTAATAAATGTGAAATACATTGTGTTTAACAAACTTTTATCACTTTTTCCAACCACAATGGCCAATTTGTTACTGAGAAGCAGATACAGAGAGTAATCATGCAAATCATCGTTACTGATCATCAACTACTTACACAACAACATTAATGGAACGTTTGCTGGTATTTTACAACTGGCATTTTGTTTGCATCATTGTCAGGTGTTCTTGTGACGAAACTGAAGCATGTAGATTTGTGAGTAAATTCAATACCGACTTATTGTAGTCTTAATCATGCCTCCCATGGTGCTTTTGATTGTGTGTCTTGTGTGTGCTGTTAGTACATTAGATCTAGTAGATTCCCCTGAAAATACTGATCTTAGATCAGCTAGTTTGAAGATGAGTTGGTCATAAAGAATCAGGTTGCGCTCAAGTTATTTAAATACATGATGATAGCACAGGTGTGTGTGTGTTTGTGTGTGTGTGTGCCAGGGAACTCAGGCCACAGCTATTCCACTGCATGCTGAATGCATTTTGTATTTTCACAACAATTTGTTATGGTATTGTTGTGAAAATACAAAATGCATTCATTATTATTTAGAGCATTATATACAGTATCTAAAAAAGTGAGTATTCACCTCATATTTTCGTAACTATTTTATTATATCTTTTCATAGAACAACACTGAAGATATGACACGTTCATTGTGTCATCACTTTTATTACTGTCAGTCTACAGCTTGTATAACAGTGTAAGTTTGTTTAAAATGTCTCAACACACAGCCATTAATTTCTAAACTACTGGCAACAAAAATTATTAATGTTATAAGGTCTCAAGTGTGAATGGGGAGCAGGTGTGTTTAATTTGGTGCTGTCGCTCTCATACTCTCTCTTACTTGTCAATGGAAGTTCAACATGCCACATTATGGCAAATAACTCTCTGGGGATCTGAAAAAAATAATTGTTGCTCATTTCTAGCACTGCCTTTTTACATGAAGTTCACTAGAGCTTCACAGGTTGCCATTGGAATCCTCTTACACTCCTCCATGACAACATTGTGGTGCTTGTGGATGTTAGAGAGCAGATGCTCAGTAGAGTTTAGGTCTGGAGACATTCTTGATCTTTACCCTCAGTTTCTTTAGAAAGCCGGTGGTCGTCTTGGAGGTGTGTTTGGGGTCGATATCATGTTGGAATACGGCCCTCCGGCCCAATTTCTGCTTCTGTATGTAATAGTACACGCTTTTATTCATGGTTGCCTCAATGAACTGTAGCTCCCCACAGCCAGCATACCTCATGCAGCTCCAAACCATGACATTCCCACCACCATGCTTGACTGTAGGCAAGACACACATATCTTTGAACTCATCACCTGGTTGCTGCCACATGCTTGACACTATCTGAACCAAATACGTTTATCTTGATCTCTTCAGACCACAGGACATGATTCCAGTAATCCATGTACTTAATCTGCTTGTCTTCAGCAAACTGTTTGCAGGCTTTCTTGTGCATCATCTTTATAAGAGGCTTCCTTCTGGCAGCCATGCAGAACAGTTTGACACAGTGTACGGCGTATGGTCTGACCACTGACAGGCTGACCCCCCACCCCTTTAACCTCTGCAGCAATCCTGACAGCAGTCCTATGTCTATTTTTAAAAGCCAACCACTGGATATGACACTGAGCATGTGCAATCAACCTTTTGGCCAACCATGGTGAGGCCTGTTCTAAGTGGAACTTGTTCTGTTAAACCGAGGTGTGATCTTGACTACCGTGCTGCAGCTCACGTTCATGGTTTTGTCAGTATTCTTATAGCCTGGACCATATTTATGTAGAGCAACAATTTTAGCTTTGTAGCTTTTTTCATATTGCCATGTTGAACTTGAAATGTTCAAGATGAGACAGCAATAACACCTAATTTAACCTGCTCCCCACATCTCGCATCTGAGATCTTGTAACACTAAAGAGTCACATGATACCGGGAGGGACAATTGGTAATTGGGCACAATTTGGCCATTTTCACTTAGGGGTGTACTCATTTTTGTTACTAGCAGTTTAGACATTAATGGCTGCATGTTGTATGGACACAAGCATACACACAGACACACTGACACACGTGTACATACATGTTCACACATTTTTTTTGGAATTTATGTTAAATTCATACATAACTGCAACCTCTTGATTTATAAAAATCAAACTTGTTGAGGACAGGTAAAATGTTCCCACAAGGGAAAAAATGTCAGATCTTTCTATCGTTGTAAAATTCATACCTTTTCACCATGATATTTAAGCTTAGCCCACACACACACTCTCTCCCACTCACTCACATACACACACACACACACACACACACACACACACACACACACAAATCTATAGATGCAGCATTCAGTAAATGTACCAGACAACACCCTCCTCCACGGTACGCAATCACACTGTACACACTTCCTACAGAGGTGTCTTCACAGTGTGTCTATTGATGTGAGGCAGCGTAGCAAAGACAATGCAACAATAACACTTTGAGACCATGATCATTACTGGTTGTCTATTGTGTTGCAGTGTGTGTGTGTGCGTGTGTGCGAGTGAGAGCGAGCACAGTGATTTCCAGAAAGTCTTTTTGTTCCCTGGGCTTGGACTGAGTGACTATTGACTGTGTACATGTGTGAATGCACATATGTGTTTGTGTGTACAAGTGTGTGTACCAAGTGTACCCACAAAAATAGAAAGGTCTGACCTTTTTTAATTTGCAAGTGTGAGCTGTGTGACTGTGTGTTTCGAGAAGGGCTATTGTCCGCTCACACAATGCCTACATACTTCAGAGTTTAGCATGTGTAAATTTGCTTGGTCAGCACATGCACAGACACGGACACAGACACGCACTCTTTTTTGCTGTGGTTTCCTATTAATAGTCTCTTTTAGTAGCAAACGTTTGGCACCTTTTTTTTTTGCTGTAGACAGCTACATGTGCTAGAGCATTTTCAGCAATTCATGCTTATTGCACATTTGCTACACAGTTGAGAAATACAAATACAGTCAGGCATAGAGTGTCACACCCTTTTCAGAAAATAAGTTAATGATTTAGAGAGATACAGTGGGTAAATCTGTTTGTCCATTGATGCCCCACTTTTTGCTATTAGATTTAGAATATAGTTCTCCAGTTTAACAGTTCCAAAAATAATGGTGAATATAGTCCCCTTAACAAATATCATATCATATCGCTTGCGATAATACTGGTACAGTCGAATCCGGTTAATTGGACCACAGGTTAATGGGAAAGAAATCCAAAAAGTTGTGTTAACAAGAGCAAAACCAGCGGGAGGTGAACACGCCCACCACTTTCTTGATTTTGTTCAAGAGCAGTCCGTCAAGAGAACGCGTCAGATCACACTGGATAAGTTCTTCAAACGTTGACTGGAATTTAGTAAGAACTTGTTTTTTATAGTATTATGCTTCGCATGCTGAGTACCTATACATTGTGTTGTAGATCGTTTCGAAAAACTCGTTTGCAAATTGATTTTTCAATGAACAAAGTTCGTAAGCAACAGTAGTTCTTGTTTGTACGTTCACTATACGTGTAAATCACACATTAAAGGTTTAATAAACATTTAATACGTTACATAGCACGTCCCGTCTTGTAATATAGAGCATGTTTGTTTAATTGGACCAGCCAGGTATTAGGACTAAAACGATCGCGTCCCGATGTGGTCCGATTAACTGGACTCGACTGTATTAGTCCAAGTCAATTAATGGTAACATGTTGTTGCTGAACTGTTCTTCTAGCACCAGTTTCAGCCCTCACACCTCTACTCAGAGAACACTGAAGGATTATAACTACCTCTACTCCTCCTATAAGCTGAAGATGCCATGCCACCAAAACAGTCACCAGCTTTATACTGGCACAGTGACTGCATTTATACTGGGAGAATTCATGCTTGTCTTCTTGTCTTCTCATATTTTCAACTTTTTTATAATTATGTTGTATTACAGTAATCTTCTACATTTGGAGCTACAATGTGACAGAATTAACTGCTTGCACCATCGTGCATCACCCATTACATGTATTGTTTATTTATCTGAAATCTTACATATAACTTCTAAGCTGACCACAAGGTAGTGTCCTTTTTTGAGTTTGGTCTTTCAGATAATGCTCTTTTTAAAATACAACGCTCTATTGATATATCACACTTTCCCATTTAAAAAGCACTACCTAAAATGACCTGAGTTGATCATTGGTCATGTCTGAAACAGCGGAGGTTGGAGGGAATAATCTCATGGCACTGCAAAAGTGATCCCTGATGGGCCCTGAGATGTATTGACACATTGTTTTTTTCTCAGTGTTAAACCTCCTCCTCAATCAAAATTTGAAAAAAAAAATAAAGGCATTAATAGGCTGCAAAATTTACTTATTTAAATTTATAAATTTTTAAAACTAGTATTACTACTACTTAAAGTAAACCAGGATTAACAACTTTTAATCAGAACACAACTAATATAAATAATGCATACATGTGCAGCCATTTTAACAGGATCTAAGGTTTACATCCTAAATAACACTGTTTCTTTCCTGCAACTTACACTGTAATTAGATAAGGACAGCTTGCAGAACTTGGCTTCCACTTCACGCTTGGTCGATTTCTCGCTCTGTGTTAATAGGGAGAGACAGAGAAACACTGAAAGGTTAAAATATTTTTGCCTAAAAAGGAACCTAAATATTAACAAATCAATTAAATCCAGACACTCTTAAATCAAACGATTTAAAGCATACACGTTATTGCTTCAGCTGCATCACGACCTTGACTTCTGAATGGTGCTTGGTTTTTTTTTTTTTTACAAATAATGAACTGAGTAATGGAAAGAATAAAGCACGCTATTGAGGTCACAAGAAATATTATTATGAAAATCTGAAGTAAATATGAAAGAAAAAACATTTTCCAGTGACTTTGCAAAATTTACTGGCAGGCCATCCAAAGTTAATAAAAGAAATGAGCTAACGGGTAGGTGTATGTGTGTGTCCGAGTTTACCATGGAATCACACAGTATGCTGGAAGCCTGGTTGAGCTTGTCTTCTGGCACTCCACTGTGCAGCAGAATGGCTCGCAGCAAGCTGGTGTGGTTTAGGTAGAGTGTGTAGTTCCTCTCCTGTGATACAAATTATGAATGTTACTATACAATATATAATTATATATAATTAACACACAAACAGTTGGTCAACAATAATTTTCTTGAGATCTTATCTTTATCTCTTTTGATTAAAGGTCAACATGTTTTCTTTAATTATTACTATGTTTGCTTGTTTGGTTTATTTAACATCATTATCAGCATCAATTGGCAGCACAGTGGCTCGGTGGGTAGCACCGCTGCCTCACAGCAAAAAGGTCCTGGGTTCAATCACAGGGTGGAGTAGCCTGGATCCTTTCTGTGTGGAGTCTGCATGTCCTCCTCTTGTCTGTGTGGGTTTACTCCAGGTACTTTGGTTTTCTCGCACAGTATAAATAAATGTGTTAGGTTGTTCAGGCACTCTAAATTGCCATCTATTTGAGGGCGTAACTGCCTACTCGCCTAGCCAGCGGGGTGGGGTTAAATAATCACTGCAACGACATCTACAAGGCGTCTAACAGACTGGTCCGTCAAGGTGATCAAGGTGATTAACATCAATGGATATTTCAGCCACACACGGCGCGCACACACACACACAGGTTCTATGTATACACAAGTTTACATCAAGACTAGTCATATACAATATCTTACAAAAGTGAATAAACCCCTCTTTTTTGTAACCTTTTATTTACATTTTTCCATGGGACAACACTGAAGATAACAATATAAAGTAGCCAGTATACAGCTTGTATAACAGTGTAAATTTGCTGTGCTATTAAAATAACACACCACAACAAAAATGAGTACACCAAGTGAAAATGACCAAATTGTGCCCAATTAGCCATTTTCCCTCTCCTGTATCATGTGACTTGTTATTGTTACAAGGCTTCAGGTGTGAATGGGGAGCAGGTGTGTTAAATTTGGTGTTATTGCTTTCACACTCTCTCATACTGGTCACTGGAAGTTCAACATGGCACCTCATGGCAAAGAACTGTCTGACGATGTGATAAAAAAAGAACTCTTGCTCTGCATAAAGATGGATTAGGCTATAAGAAGATTGCCAACACTCTCAAAGTGAGCTGCGGCACGGTGGCCAAGGCCATTAAGCAATTTAGGAGAACAGGTTCCACCCAGAACATGCCTCGCCATTGGTCGACCAAAGAAGTTGAATGCATGTGTTTAGCATCATATTCAGAGGTTGGCTTTAGATGTAGGAGTGCAGTCAGCATTGCTGCAGAGGTTAAAGGGTGGGATGGTCAGCCTCTCAGTGCTTAGACCATACACCACACACTATCAAATTGGTCTGCATGGCTGTTGTCCCAGAAAGTAGCCTCTTCTGAAGATGATGCACAAGAAAGCCTACAAACAGTTTGCTGAAGAAAAGCAGACTAAAAACATGGATTACTGGAACCATGTCCTGTGGTCTAAAGAGACCAAGATAAACCAGGTAAAGAGTACAAGGACAAGTTTGTCTTGCCTACAAGTCAAGAATGGTGGTGGGATTGTCATGGTTTGGGGCTGCATGCATGCTGCTGGCTGTGGGGTTCATTGAGGGAACCATAAATGAAACGTACTGACATACTGAAGCAGAGCATGATCCACTCCCTTCAGAAATTGTGTCACAGGGCAGTATTCTAACATGGTAACGACTGCAAATACACTTCGAAGATGACCACTGCCTTGTTAAATAAATTCAGGGTAAAGGTCAGGCTTGTTTTCAGACCTAAACCCTATTGAGCATCAGTGGGGTAATCTCAAACGGAAGGTGGAGAAGTGCTCTAACAGAGCGGTCTATAACATCCAACAACATCTTCCATTGGCAGCCTGTAAAGCTTTAGTAAACTTGATGCACAAGAAAGTTAAGGCAGCGCTGAAATATATTGGTGGTCACACAAAATATTGACACTTTTAAGCTATTTTCTTCTACTTTTGTTAGACATTTAAAGGTTGAGTTATTTTAGGGGCACAGCAAATTTACACTGTTATACAAGCTGTAGACTGATTACTTTACATTGTATCAAACTGTCATATCTTCAGTGTTGTCTCATGAAAATATATAATAAAATATTTACAAAAATGTGAAGGGTGTATTCACTTTGAGAACTGTATATATACACACTTAAGTCAATGCTAATGCATGTCTTTGAACTGTGGGAGGAAACCGGAGTACCCAGATTATACCCACACAGACACGATGAGGACATGCAGACACACAGAAAGGACCAGGCTGCTCCACGCTGGCTAAATACATCAGACTATCTTATATTATTTTTGGCATTTATGTGTCATATGCATGCAGTTTTACACATATACATTTACACACACACATATATATGTATACACAAATAAAGGCTGATGACTCATGCTGGCTTTCAGTACCTGAAGAATGCTGAATTCCTGGATGACTTCAGAGATGGTGTAAATGGTCTCAGCTTCAGGAAGCAAGCTGCCCGTTACAGGTACCACGATATCAAAGGCGCACTCAAGAAGCTCTCTAGGATGAGCCCTGTCAAGCTTCCTCGGCCTGAACACACGCTCAATACTGTACCTGATAAGTGTTACAAAATCATTAATACTCTAACACTAATCAATATGTTATCAAATTCACAGGTCAGCAAATCCTTGACAAATTCTCTGAAATGTTACACCACCTCTGAAGTATATTTAATCCATGAAATACATTTTATTCAGGTAGTTCTTGGACCACCTGGAGTAAAAAGCTCATAAAACCTGAATTTCAAGAAAAAATACTATAATTGCTACAACAAGGATGTTTTAATGCGTACCTTTTGATGTGTGAAATGCCATTTCTGGCTACATATCTAGCAAATGACACCTGGTAAAAAGGAAAAGTTGGCAAGGAATTAAGAACTATGAGAAAATAAGAATCGCAAGTGTAGAAGTAGAAGGTATTTGGTGTGTAAATTTCTTGTGAAGCTCTCACCCGCAGGTCATATGGAAGGCTGACCAGCATGCCACTATGGTCCATAAAGCAGGGCAGCTCACAGCCTTCATATAACTTCCTGTTTCTAGGCAAAAGCAGTGGAGTTTGTAGTCGTATTGCCCCTGAAAATAAGAAAAAATATATTAATATAAAATGTTTAGGTTAGGGTTATGTTAAACTAAAAACAAAATCTACACGAGGGAACAGGAGTAAAACAAAGACAAGCAGAAGTAACACTGAATGCAAAAAGACATCTAAAAGATTTTTCCTCCATAAAAGGATGGAGGTGAATAACATATGGGTACTAGTGTCCCAACACTGATTACAAAAAATTAAAAGCAAGGGCAATTATACAGGCCTAGCAAATCATTTAATTGAAAAACATTTGCATATAATTGATATTAGACATAATTGATCTATTATTTGTTTCAGAAAAAAAATCTAGCAACACACTACATTTCCTAGAACACCCCATTGAAGAATACTCACTACTACTACTACTACACATACTACTACACATACTACTACACATACTACTTTCTAGGAAAAAAAAAAGTTTACTTGATTCATTGTCCCAGAAAACTTTCCAAAAGCGCAACAAGTGAGGCTGATATGATGCAATAAATCCCTCATACAGGGAATCCTTTATAAACCTCATTATACATAGGAAAGACTGCAAGCCATAAAAATCTTAGACAGCCAAAACCAAAGTTTCATCTGTCATTAAATAACATAAAAACCATAAATTCTCAAAGAAAAAAGCTGTGTCATTTGCCATAAAAAATAAGTTATATTTACCCCTTTTTAATGAGCTCTAAAGCAGACACTTCATGTGTTATCTATTGGCACTAGTGAGGTCTAATCACTTTTGATTATTCATTACAGATCAATCAGTCGGTGACAAGACAAGGCCAGCTATTGGCATGATTGTCCATAACTGATCAACCAATCAAGGACTTCCCACTGAAAACTCCAAGTTTGTATTTGTTACGAGTTGTGGTGGTTTTATTTAAGGACCCAAGTATGCAGGATAATCATATCCCACGTCGTATAATAATAATGGGGAAATAAT
>JAUZSU010002142.1:0-11525 GCA_034780255.1 Parotocinclus maculicauda
CAAGTCAGGGACTGCGGTAGCCTAGTGGTTAAGGTACTGGACTATGGCCCAGAAGGTCCAGGGTTCAAATCCCACTCTCCCACAGTTGGGTCACTGAGCAAGGCCCTTAACCCACCATTGTTTGGATTGTAAGACTGTATGAGTTGTAAGCCGCTCTGGATAAGGGCGTCTGTTAAATAACATAAATGTAAATCCTAAGTGTTACTAGATGTCTTTAATAAAGTGGCCATTCAGCATTTATGTACATCAGAAACTGTCATGTGCTTCAGTGTGCATTGTCCCCAAGCTCCCCAAGGCTACACTGTGAAAAGATAACTTTTTTATAACTTCTGGAAGTTTCTATTGATGGAGCAGAGATAAGTATTGCTCTGTTTGTTTTAAAACATGACCACATCACAGGCCAACTCAGCCACATATATAAAGCCTCCCTGTAACAATGATCTCCTACTGTATGTTTCTCAGATCAGTGCATTATTCAGTGCATTACATACAGGATGATTAAAATAAAGGTACTGGAACTAAGGTTTAAATCCTACCTCTGCAAAGCTGCCACTGTCAGGTCCTTCAGCAACAGTTTTTTCGATTATAGGATTGTCCTCGTTATAAGCCGATCTGGATTAGGGTGTGTTCAAAATGTAAAGAGTAAAGAGTAACGTCGTCGTCAGCACTGGGCAAAAGTCTTAGGCCAGCATTAGTCTTGCCATTTTAACAATGATATAATGAAGATATATAACATATGTGAGCTGCTTTATCTAAGGCAGGTGTTTCTCTCCAGGGCAGGCACTGCTAGGTAAAGTAAAAAAAATCAATACCCTTTTAAAAGATAGTTTTTGAAAAAACACTGATCCTCTTGAACCTGAACCGGCCCCAGCTCAACACCTGCCCCGGCGAGAAGCTCCTGATATATTAAAGTGAAAGTGAAGTGCCCCCAACATTTATTTAATGGTTAAAAAGGACGTTTTCACACTTGGCAGAAAATTTGATTGATATTTTGACTAAAAGGTTGCTTTAAAAAAGCCCAAGAACGATGGAAAGCACAGAAAATTGACCCAGTTCAACATTCGTTTTGAAAAACGTCCAATTGGAGAGGCGCTAAAGGCCGTCCCTCTCTCAAAATTCACCTTTCAACGTCATCTGTGTAAATAAAAAAGGGAAGGTATGTGTTAGGGCTCGCGCTGTGAGCCCGCTTTTGTTTTTCGCCGTGTTTTTTTTCACCCCGCTCCCTTAATGTTCTGTTTCTGTTTCTCCTTCTCGTTATGTATGGCGTTTGTTTTTCATTTACCGCGGCGATCGATTGGTCAGTTTCTTTTGCTACGCACCTGTTTTCATTTCTGCTAATTATTTTCTGCTTATTTAAGTCCGGCGATCACGTTTGTGTTCACCGGCTTATTATGTTAATGTCATCAGTTATCTGTGTTTCCACCGTTGTGCGTGCTTTTGGTTTTGTTTTCTTTTGTTTCTTTTGTTCAGTCCTTATCGGACTCCGCCACGTAAATTTCCTGGCAACTGATGGTGCCTGGACCCGCTGCTGATACAGCCCGTGTTAGGGTCTGTGGCTGGAGGGGTCGCCTCCGGATCCCCGGCCGCTAGAGGGCACCTCCGGATCGCTATGAGGTGACCCCCGGATCCACGGCCGCCAGAGGTCGTTCTCGGATCCTCGGCCGTGAAGGGCAGTCCCCGGATCCTCGGCTGATACAGCCCGCGTTAGGGTCCGTGGCTGGAGGGGTCGCCTCCGGATCCCCGGCCACTAGAGGGCACCTCCGGATCCACGGCTGCCAGAGGTCGTTGTTGGATCCTTGGCCGTAAAGGGCAGTCCCCGGATCCTTAGCCATTCGTGGCCGTTGTTAAATCCGCGGATTTCGTAAGCCGCTTCCTTTTTTTTTCTCCCTGTTTTTGTCTTTTTACTTTCTTTTCGTTCAGGCTGGTTTTGGTTTTTGGTTTTTGGTTTCTTTGGCTATTTGGGCTCATTCGCGGTACCCCGGCTCCCTAGTCGCTATGGTGGACCCCGGCACCTATGCCGTAATACGGACCCCCGGCGCAGAGTCGTTTAGGCCGTACCACGGCCCCTTAGCCACATCGTGGACCCTCGATGCCTCAGCCCGTCCGCGGACCCCTGGCACCCTGCTGTCCTGCGCACTTTCGGCTCTCAAGCTGCACTGCGGATCCCTGGCATCCAGGCTGTTTGCGGACCTCCAACACCTCGGCTGTCTTCGGGTCCCATGGAACCCCACAGCGGGATTCTGAACTCTCGGCTCGTTAGCCCATACCGGACTCTCGCGTGGGACCTTTTCTCCATTTTGGTTTTGCCTGGCTGATTTTGTTTAATCACCTTTAAAAACCCGGTAGGGATCCCAGGGATTTGGCGAGACCAGGAATGTTCTTGCGGGATCTCCGGGATGCCCTATCGTACCAGTCTGTTATCGAACGTAAAATTAATCGTCATTAGAAAACGAAACCGTGAACCCAGTATGGTGAATCAAATCGAATCGTGAGACTCATTTTACAAATCTGTAACAAAATTCCTTTTGTTTTCTTATTCCGGTCCCCAATGTATCGTGCTTTCCCTGGCACTTCAAAGCCCATTAATCCCTGTTCAAACAACGGCCAAACATCCGACGTACACAAGCTGACTCTGGGGAAGGCTTGACGTTGATTCCCAAGCAGTTCAGCCATTCATTAATAATGAGATAAACCTTGTAGATCATTTCCACAGCCTGTGCACTAAAGCACAATTTAGACCTCAGACTGTCGCCGCTAATCTCTCTGTTCTCTCTCTCCCACTGAAATCGCTTAGATTGTATGCTGGGAGTAGTTCGCCTTGTGCTGTGACCCTTCAAACTGCACCAAAGAGAAGTGGTCATTTTCTAAAATCCCTGATGACTCAGCATGTTCTTCTGGATCTTATCTCACAGATAACCCTGTCACTGACACTACCAGTTCAAAACTCTGTACATCACGGCTGTTTCATCTTACCAATGGCCGGAACCTCCTCTGGCACTACTTACCATCCTGTATCAGATCTTTTTTAATAGACAGAACTTTCTCCTTGTGTCATTTAGTCCTGAGTTTGATCTCTCAGATGAAAAGAACATCCTCCAGGGTCTCCCTCATGTCTGAATCGGAGCTATTCGAGCCTGTAGCCGATGTAGCCAAGGGCAGTTTGGCGATCTGTCAGGGACTAGCGTTCATTTGCATCGGTGTAGTCGTAATTATTCCAAATATTGGGCATCTGTCGGGGCATATTAGGATCGTCAGTGCTCCAGTGATTACTCATAAAGCACATCATGATGGTCACAGAGACACAGTCTGCCTAAACAAACACCTTCATGTCCTTCATGTTGCTCCACAGCACCATAGATCCTAATAAATGTCCTGGCCTGTATGGTGTTTGCATGTTCTCCCTGTATCTGTGGGATTTCTATCTGGGCACTCCTATGCATGCTTCAGGTTCATATTTATTTATATCTATAGCACTTTTTATTATGGAGCATTGTCTCAGAGTAGCTTTACAATATTATAAAATCTTAAAAACCCAATCCCAAATTGAGCAAGCCTAGGGCAACAGTGGCAAGGAAAAATTCCCTAAAAGTTTGGAAGGACCAAGGGATTCATCCTCATTGGGTGGCCTAGATGTTAACTGAAATAGTTATGTTTGTATTAATAGTAGAAGTAAGTAAATAATAACAGGTAAATAAAATAATATAAAAGATTTGCATATCTGTCACTTCAGAATATCGAGTCCTCAGCAGGAAGTTCTTTTGGTGGGCTGGAACAGGTACCGGAACATCAGCTCTGAGGGAAAAGAGAAAATGTAGTTACTTATTAATTATAATCACAGATGCCATGTGCAGCACGAAACTCCGGCAGCGCTTACCATAGCAGCATAGCTAGAAAGAGGAGAACCAGAAGGTAACGCAGCCAAAAGGGATAACGTGAGACATGGCAACCCACCTCCCCAGCAATCGCACTAAGGTGGCAAGAAGAAGCAACCCAAAACCCCAGATCACCGTAAATCAATCGGCATCTCTAAAGCTGTAATTTAGTATACAGGTTGAATAAATAATAAATATAATGCATAATTACTTTACGTCACAAATCGTCTGAGCAAACTTTTATGCAGATTCTGTCCTGATAAAAACTGATAAACCCACAGTTTAATTTTAAACATTCTACATTCTCACCTAAAAGAAATCTTTTTTTAAACTTCCTAATCCCTATAGAGCGTATCTGGAACCAAACAGAGCAGCCTGTTTTCCTGCAGAACAGTTACAGAACAAGTCAGGGACTGCGGTAGCCTAGTGGTTAAGGTACTGGACTATGGACCAGAAGGTCCAGGTTTCAAAACCCTGAGCAAAGCCCCTAAGTCGCTCTGGATAAGGGCGTCTGCTAAATGATGTAAATGTAAATATCAGAGCTGTGAGGAGACGGCACAGTGGTGCACCAATAGCGTCTCCTTACAGCTCTGCATCATGTACTTTCTATAGCAATATACGTAATACCATAAAATGCAAACATAAATTACCACAAAAGGTTGTCATAGATTAGATTGTACTGTGAACAGGCCTGTATGCTGTTAAAAGTAATGTGATTTCCAGTAAAGAGCAGTTCATAATGTGTCATGCAGTCATTACTATGCAGCGAGTGTCGCAGGGTAACAGGTGGACAAGTGGCCTTGCTACAGAGGAGTGAATGACTAAGAGCTTCTAAAAGAGACTGCATGAGTGGGAGTTTTTACCAAAGGGTGAGTCAGGAAAAAGTGCAGGATTGATGAATGAGAGAGATTGGTCAATTATGAAGTAATCTAAGGACAGAAAATTACAACTACATAAAGACTAAAACTCTTGTATTTGAAGATTTAAAATCTGGTTAACAGACATCAGAGTTACTGTGGAGTCTTTATGAGAGCTATATAAAGATTGACACCTAAATAAGGGTAAAGATGGATTCAATGTGACCGCTAAATAAGGACTGGAAGTCCTATATAAAACATTTATAAAGAAGGTCTGTATGAATTTACTGTAAGAACAATGAGAAGACAATTACAGACAAATATCACAGTTGTGTAAAGTGTTCATTCCTGAATATAAAGGCTGATGTGGGATAAGGGATATTGGTTTGGAGAACAGTTATCAGCTACATGAAATGAAGTATATAAGAAGGTGGGTAAAGAACAAAAAAAAAAGAACATTCAAATAGTTTTTCAGGTTTCCCTGAGGCAGTTACACACATCAGTATTGCAGATGTCACTAAGGTAAAGGGTAAAAAGTATTTACAGAGGTTTTACTCACATTTTTGCCTCCCATGGCCTCAAACATCTTCTCCAACTGCACCCTTAGCTGCTGGATGTTATTAATGATGATGCAAGGCTGATCAAAAGAAAACAGGAGAATATATTTGCAACGTGAAATGGAATTAAATCACAAATTTTGGTTATTTAACTTCGCTATCAGCATAAGTGGGAATTTTAGAGACACAAACAAAGTTATATCTATACACAAGGTTAACTCAAGACTAGTCACATATATACACTCCAATTAATGCCAATGTAGTCTAATCAATATACCTAACACGCATTTCTTTGAAATGTGGGAGGAAACCGGAGTACCAAGAGTAAGGTATCCCCACAGATACCGAAAGGACATGCAGAGTCCATACATAAAGGACCCAGGACCTTCTTGTTGTGAGACCCACTAAGCCACAATGTCACCCGAAATCACACATAAGCTAAAATAAGTTCTGCTTTTTAAACACACAGCTATAGTGCCTTCAGCATCCAGGAGACTTGAGTGAGACAGTCAATTGACAGTCAATTAAAGTTTCACTTAGCTTTGCATGCTGAGTGGGGTGAGTGTCTACTGGGAGCAATGTGTCTTAGTCCCTGAAGATTGCATTCATCTAATTACTGTCTCCAATCAGTTAAAAATACACATAGTTGCTACAGATGTGGCCCAAACGTGACTGTACACACACATGAATTGTAAAAGCATACCACTTTCTCCTTATTACAGTGGGTGGGGAAATCCTTGGCAATGATATCAGCATAAGACAGAAGTACAGTTCCAATTGTCTGAGAACAGAGAATCATTATTTCAAAGTTAATTAAAATCAGTCTTGGAAGCAAACAGCAATTCATCAGCTAGACAGATTCAGAGCTAGACAGTTGTTTGGCCAACTGTGTTTCTAAATATAACACTCATGCTTTAAAGGGACTTGTAAATGGGCACCTTGGCGAATCTCTTCATATAATTTCCAACTATCTGTGGGTCAGGACACTCCAGCTTTCTTATGATCTCGAAGCTTTGATTCAGCTGAGAGAAAACATCCACCACTGAGCAGGAGAATAGAGCATGCTCAGACGTTTGCTGGAACTATGGGGTTGAGTGAGAGAGAAGGTAGAGCTAGTGACTCAATCTTAATAAACCTTCACATTACATTACATTACATTACATTTACAGCATTTAGCAGACCCTTATCCAGAGCGACTTACAACTGATACAGTCTTACAATCCATGCAATTGTAGGTTAAGGGTCTTGCTCAAGGACCCAATCATGGTGCCTTGGCAGAGGTGGGATTTGAACCCTGGACCTTCTGGTCCAGAGTCCAGTTCATTAACCACTAGGCTACCACAGTCCCTACAAGAGTATTTAATCAGCCACTGATTGTGCAAGTTCTGATGTCTGAGACTGATGTCACAATTACGTAATGATTATAATTAACATTATTCACTGGAGCATTATAAAGATTATACGTAGTCGGCAGGATTTAAGCAAGAAGAGCCAATCATGGAGAACAGGGAAGTCAACACTCTCCTTAAATACAAATTTATCTGCCCTATGATGTCACAAGAGCAGCAGTTCAAAAAAGCAAGCTGATGTTCCTTACCATTACTGTCAGATTTCTGGTACCTCACATTCTGGATGCAAATTGCCACGTTGCTATTGCACGATTGCCTTTAATCTCAGTCTTCTCTCAGAATATCAGCACTGACTCATACCTTTAATGCATTTATTCACAGACCAAGGCTGTAATCTAAGGCTATTTATTAATAGAATCAGCACTTAATTATTGTATTGCATTAAAGGAACAAATTCATATCAAAATTTCTCAAATGCAGTGAGTGAACCCATAAAAGGTATGTTTGAAGTCTGTTATTGTGACAATGTCTTACACATAGATGGGCTTGTTACATGCACAATTTAAACAACGATAGAACATCAATGTTTTTCTTGTCGCCAAAGATGAGATTACAGTTGTGTTACAATCTACTAAGCCCTATGTTTTAGCCCAAATATACAGTACTCATTGGCAGAAAAAAGATCATCATCGATACTGGACCACTTCCTAGATAAATTCTGATGCTAACAGTCAATCACTTATGCATTCAGTAAAAGTAATGACTAGAGAAATGAATCAAATTTGCAAGTGAGAAACCAAGCATGGTTATGGAAAATTGTGAATCTGGAAATGCTTTGCTGGCAGTTTTAGGCTGCAGTTCATTACACAGACGTTTCTCATACAAATATATTCAGAGTCTTAGTGTTTCTGGGTCACAGCTCAAGCTTTATGTGTTACGGAGACACTGAAATGACATTCTTTCCAGGATTAGAGTTGCTGTGTGTGAGAATTTGGATGGCAGGGACAGATTTAACCCCTCAATCCATAAGCAATAAGTCTCAGCAATATTATAAAATTCTGCATAAGAGACAAAGAAAATGCGAGACGTCACCGTGTGGTTCCCATTCATAAATCAGTTTCAGGCGGTGTGTAAAGAACAGGAAAGATCAGCAAGAAATGTGAGGTAAATCCACTCTGATGATTTGTAGCTTCCCTGAAGCTACCCAAACCACGCACCATACAGGCTCATCGATTGTAATGTTAGAGCATAAATTAGATAATACATATGTCAGGTAAATAATAAGGCATTAAATCACGCAATTCTGCGCTATTTACAGTTAATTAAAGCAGTACACCACACAAGTGGATGGTATAAGATTAGTCTTAGTTTTATGTTTTTGTTTGTTGGCTGCAGCACAGCTTTTCATGACAACTTCTCAGTGGGGCACAACAATGATTCCCGAGTGGTATTAGATATTTTTATTATAAACAGCATATGGACGCTGTTATCTCTTATGCCAGGCATGTCGTCACACCCCTCATTACACTGAACTGGACACTGGGTGTTTATGCAGCGGAATCTGCTCTTACACGTTAATGAGAAAAGTCACTGAAGGAAGTGTTCCAAAACATTTACCACCTCAGCAATCCTATACCCTGTAGAGCCATGGTGGTTGCCAACATTGGGGGTGGGGGAGCAAGTATTACAGGGGGTCTACAAGGCTTTGTCTGCTCTGAGGTGCTCGGAGTTTGTCAAAATGCTTTTCGAATAACATTGAAATAGCACACTCACTGGAACATAACATGACTTAAAAAAGATTAAAAGTAATAATCATCATAATAATCAATTATTAACGGCAAAGGGTAAAACGTTTTAAAAGGAACCCAAATAAAAGGGAAAAAAGCTGGAATCTATGTTTCATTTTGTCAATGAAGATTTGCAGTGAATCACTTTATTCTTTAGGTCTGTGGCTTTTTATAATACTTAAGAAATGCTCCATTGCTATCAAGTCAAAGTGCTACCATATACATGGTATGTAGTCTGTAGGGAATAGTGAGAGGGGCACTATTTTGGACAAAGCCCATAACTATGGATGCCCCATATAATCAGTAATAATAAGTATTGAAAACTAAATTAACAGCATTTAAAATATACTGCTTGGAAAAATTAGGGGACACTTCAAAATGAAATATCCCATAATGAAATATTCCCTAATTTTTGTAAACAGTGTAGTTAACTTTTACTTAACTAATTTGGACAGATTTCATATGACTTATGTATGTATACTGTATGTTCACTCACTAAACAATTCATTAGAAACAACTGTACACTTATTCATGGAATTATGCTATCTTTAAATCATGTGGTGGCAGTGCAATACATAATATCAAGAACAGCAGCTTCATGAAATGTTCATATTACCTAACAGAGGGTCAGATCTTCAGTGTTGTCCCATGAAAAGATGTAATATAATAGTTACAAAAAATAAGAGTGGTATGGTTCCATGGTTCCAGGGATCTTAAACCTGAAACCATTCCTGAACCATTCTCTCATAAGAATACGCAGCAGAAGTTCATCATTCACTCGAAAGCTTATTACCATTTCGACTAGAGACTGTCGCAACTCGGTTGATGTGTTCAGAGACTTTTAAAAAATTTTATGTATATTATCTCACCCCCAGTTTAACTATATACACTGATTCACAATCACTTATTGCATCTCTGATTCTCCTGAATAATTCTCTATGTTGTTCATAATACTGTCTAGCAATACATTTTGGCTTCTGTCACACAAACGGATCGTTTTAATCACTCATCAGTCACCCCTGTTTTCAGCAGAATCTCTTTTGTATGCATGTATTGTATGGATGCAGTTTTGTATTTACATTACAGCAGCATAAAAGGACTATGGGAGCCTTTTGTCTATGACCATTTTGGTCAATAACCTGTTTCGGAGAACATAATGCAGACAATAAACTGTGCATTACTGTATTTGGAAGTTACACAGCCTCAAACCAGTCCTGGACATATTTAATATCATACAAACATTTACATTTCTGGAGACTGAACTTGAAGAGGATTGGTTGTTGGACAGTATCTTATATCTGCAACATACAGTAACCCGTGAACAACACAATCTAGATGTAATGCTACACCACAAAAGCTTCCCTCTAGTAAACCACAGATGCCAAGTGAGGAAAACAACACAAACAAGATTGTTGCCTGAAAATAACAAGCTATTTGTCTGCATGCTGTATTCAAGCTAAACATGACTTGCCAGCGTCCCCTCTTGCGGTGCATGCTGCAGCTCGTAGTGCCAGGCTCTGATTGAAATCATTAACGGGTAATCCATGCCTCCATTACACACCACATCCCTGCAAAAACAAGACATCAGCTTAAACGCATGCTGAAAACAGAAGGTAGCCAACCTTGAGATTATGATCCGGTTTGTGCTGCGTTTTTGATCTGCGTGCTGCGGCCGGATCCCCCATCATCCTCAGCGACTCATAGCACATGCTCTGAAATGAGAACAGAAGTGCCGTCATGCCCAGAGCTTCAGACGGAAGGTTCAGCATCGCCCTGTTCACGGCTCATGTCATTTCAGCTAAGCTTTTTAACCCTGTTCGTGGAGGATGGATATAAACACGAGCACAGACAGAAAGCACAGGCTGGTGAGGATGATTCATCAGAAAGAGCAAGCAGGAGGAACCTGGTCGATTTCCGAAAACATTATAAAGAAGGAAAAGATGATATCCAGAGATGGAGAAGGTTTGAAGTGGGTAATGACTGATGAATAGGAGATGGAGGGAGAAGAAAAAGAGAAACAGAAAGCAGGGCTGGGTGCTTACCATGAACACACCCCCAACTCTGATGATGAGAGGGATGAAGGGAGAGGAGGAGATGCAGGAGGCAGTCGACCTGATCAAACATACGCAGAGTGTACTCAGAGGAGCTCGACAGTGTTGCAAAGCCTGGTCGTCTCCTGTGACACTGTTTGCGAACAGATATATACTGTGGTTTGTTCCACCACCTGCTGGCTGCCGGTCTGAATCACATGTCTAAATAAAGCTTCAACTGAACCCCCTAACAGAGTGCAAACCCTCATAATCGGTGCAGATTCGAAACCTGCTAAATAGGCAATGATAAAAACAGGATGGATGCCTGGAAACCAGTGTGCAAGAGAGTCTTCCAATCCTGCAGGTGGTGATAAGGAGCTAAATGCTGATTAAAACAGTACCATTTCATTTTGAATATATTAGCCTGCAAAAAGCATGTTTTCCAATTGGCTTACAGTACTGTGCAAAAGTCTTAGGACACCACTTGATTAGGTATAACATTGGTTAAGCAATAATGTAATGCCTTGTATAATTATTTACTGGGTTCTTTATTCGAACACAACTACAGTCAATCTGAAAGAAAAAAATAACTAAAAAAAACAGCTTCTTTAGGCTATAACAGCAACTATTTAGTGTGACCTCCCCTTACAGCCTCTGGCCGCTTCATCAAAATGCCAAGTTGACCCCTTTATAGTCTAAAGAAGCTTAATCAGGAATTATCTTTTTGAAAAGGCAAACGCCAAAAAGGAAAACAGGCTAAAATGGCTAAGATATACTACAGCTTCCAGAAAAAAACGAAGAAGGGTGTATATAGGACCACCGTTTAATGGGACCAGCTGCTTCTTCGGACCAAATCCTAACTTACCAAAACAAATCCTATTAAATACGAGTAATTTTATTCACTTATTTGGACCAAAATTCCGCTTAATCGAACCAAAGAACGTGTACAGTATGTAATATCCGTGAAAAAACTCTTCGTCTCTGGCATCACTACCAGAAAACTCCCGAGTTTCTCCCCAGCCCTCTACTGCCACCTACAGGTCTTTGCCTAACATTTCCATTTACTACAAAAA
>JAUZSU010002153.1:0-11525 GCA_034780255.1 Parotocinclus maculicauda
TTTGGAATAAGGCTGTAACGTAACAAAATGTGGAAAAAGTGAAGCGCTGTGAATACTTTCCGGATGCACTGTTTGTATGTACATAAATGAAAGACAATATCCTACTGTGTTTCTGAATGATAGAGTATTTCAAATCAGACATATACAGTGCATTAATTCATATACTACTATTTACAGAAACCAGGTTGAGATTGATTCCAGGGGGTTTGGTGTGTGTTGTTTTTTTTTCTGCTTGGTTATTCAGACTGTAGCGACGTTGACTCAACTTGGCTTTATGTGAATGTGATTTTGATTAAATAAACAAAATATTAAACATATTAATCAAATCATATTTTAATTAATTTATTTAACATTTTTACAGCTTTACTATTTTACTTTTAATAAAGAAAAATAATTTAAAAGACACCACATTGTCAACAGTGACCAGGAGTTATACAAGCTCACGTCATAGAAAAGTTGGAACAGTACGGAAAACGCATATCACAAAAACACACAGTGCTTCATATGTTTATTTTGACTTTTATTGCATGGTAGACAGTATGAACCTGCAATATTTTATGTTGTGTTTGCTCAACTTCAAATACATTTGTTAATAAACATATTCAATATTCATATATCAAAAATGTTTGGATGTCAAAGCATTTATCATTTTGTCATGCTGCCATTCCTTTTCACCACACTTTTCAGCACACGAAGACATTTTGGCGCAGAGGATACCAAGTGATTTAGTGTTTCAGGCATTATTTCATCCCATTCTTCCTGTACACTTTTTAAATGTTCAGCAGTACATTCAACAGTAGCTATTTTGTTTAAAAATTTTCTACACATTCTTTATTGGCGACGGGTCAGCATGTGGTTTAGCATCGTCTTATTTAAACATGCATGGATGCATGGAAAAGATATGCATATATTGCTTTAAGATCTCAGTGTAATTGTCTATATTTATGCTCCCATCACAAAAATGTAAATGACTTTTGCCAAGGTCACTGACACAGACCCATGACAGACTTGGATTTGTAGCCGATAACAGTTTGGATGGTGCTTGTAGACTGAGCTAGAAAAAACCTGGGAAACGGATTCATCAGACCACAATACACATTTAAACATTTCATGTCCTAGATGCCTCCAAGCCCAAAGTTGATGCTGCTTCTGGACATTTTCCTCTATTACTTTAAGTGGTAAAAGTCTGTATTGTAGTGCTTGAGTGTATGCCAAAATAATCCCTTACCTATGGGTATATCAGCTATGGTTGAATGCAGTGATTAAAATGTTTAATTGTTTAACAAGATCATGCACTGTAGAGTGAGATGTACACAATTCCCTGCCAAACGTTGAGGTACACTGTTTTTAAACGTTTCAATAATTTTCTCACTCATTTGTTGACAAACTGGAGAATCTCTGGCCATCTTTGCTCATCAAAGACTCAGCTTTCCTGGATGCTGCTTTTGTAGCAAACAATGATTACTTGTTGACATCACTTGTCACATCACATCATTTGTTTAATTGTTTTTGTTACATTACTAGCTCTAAATTGCCATTTGGAATATATTGCAGGCCTGAAATGGATGTTAACAAATAAAACAAAGTTGACCATACAAAACATAAATTGTTAGGTTTATACTGTTTTCAATTAAATAGAAACTAAAGCATAAAAGCAATGCATGTATGTTAATATGCATTTTTTACCCTTTTACATCCTGTAGTAATGAGGTCAATAGATTTTTGGAACATGACTGAGGTCATATAGTCTATTATGTCAGACTGATATTCTGTTAAGAGGTGCCTGAAGGAGTTAAGTACAGACCTCTGGGCAAAACAGCCATATTCTTCATCACAGATAGCAAACTGTTTTATTATGGTATTTGTTTTAGCAGCATAAGGCAGAAAGATGATGTAGTAATGATGAAGTAATTCACTCAGGTGTTTAGTATAGCACATTCTACTGCAATCATTGGTCTGTAATGTAGATTTTGTGCCTGTATGTTTCACTTTAATCTGTTTGCAATAAGTGTAAAATTAGAAATCAGTTATCAGAAGTGATTTTCACAAACCTTGGGTGATAGTGTACTTATATACTTCTATTTTAGTAATGTTCTTATATGTCCATTTAACTTTTATGTGAACCTTTTCTCAAAGCTATCCTCATTTTCCTACGTAAAAATAATTTAAAGTTAAACTAACTAGTTTCACCTACATCTGTCAATTTTTCTAACATAGCATGGATCCTGACACTGGATTCTCACTGGGGCATTTAAAGCCAACCAAGTCTGAAGAAAAGGCAAGTGAATTTATTTTAACTGCATTGCTCTCTGGGTCACAGATCACTGGGAGTGTCCAGGCAACCGTCATCTATTAAAAATGACAGATAACTTAAGGGGCATGCTCCAGATGAGGCCAGTCATGCGTGGTAGTGTTTTCAGTTGTTGCTTTCCTTGGAGTGACGGCAAATAGTTCTGACCCTTTCACCTGAAGGTTTTTTGGCAGTATAATAGTTTATATAAATATATAGCTTTATATAAGTTTTGAATTTGATTGAAATTAATGTTGTTGTTTTTTTTCATTAAATTTTACTACTTTTTTTGATTTAAAATTGTCCATTAGGTACTAAATATATTCCTGTACCTATTCCAAGATACTAGCAATTCTCCTAGCAGTTTTTGCTTGGAACCAGCTCCATCAGCATTCATCTAATCATGGGAGAGAGTATAAACACAATGACATTTCACAGTGCAGTGCATGCTCAACCTGTTTTTTGTAATGGTCTGTGGGACCTGTTGACATGATCTGGTTGACATAATTCAAGACATTCGATTTGTCAGCATTGTTAGCCATTGTAGTTACGGTGAATTAAAATTAATTGAAAATGATTTATTCATAGGCTAACAGACATCATTATTGACAGGGTTGCCTAGATAATAGATCATCCTGCATCCTTTCTTTTCTGGCAGTCCCTGTCCCTGGTGAGTGTTTTGTATTGCTATAAGGCAGTATTTTATTTTAGCCGTAAATTACGCCAAAGGATGCAATAGGAGTAAATTTTTTAGATTATTATTTTGAAGTGTTATTAGAGTTGCAGACCACAATGTATAATACTTGATATCTTTTAACTTTATATGTGATGATATAAAACAAGGACATACAGTACTGAATATGAGTTGTTTAAGATCAAATTATTCTTGGCATTTGTGTTTGAATTGAACTAAGTATATCTATGTCTATTTCCATGAGTCAGATGCTACCCACCAGACTATCTGTGCCAGATACTGGTCCTAGATTGTAAAACCAAAATCAAAGAACCTAGACCAGGTTCAGGTAGGTTGTTTAAGAATTCTTGTTCAAGATCAGAGAAGGTCTCAGAAACCAGAATTTTAACTATTTTTTTCCTTTTTTGTGTACTGATATAACCTTGTGTATAGCCGCTGATGCTGAAAGTAATGTTAAACAAAACTAAATAAACAAATAAAATCTATAAAAAATTGCTAATTTGAATAAAAGATATCTCCTAGCTCCTGCTACTTGTTCACTAGGATTTGCATCACTACCATGGGATAAATCATTCCTGTCAGTCTCTACCTCTAAGTGGAGCTTACCTCAGCTGCTGGAATGCGGTCATCCCATGTCCAGAGGTAACTAAGCCCTCCTTTATCATCAGAGGACCGTGAGCCATCCAGAATAGTGGTACAGACATGTAAAGTAACTGGGGGGCTGGAATGCACTTTGGCCAAAGGTGGCTGGTCACAAATATTTAGTATCGAGTTAGAGCTAGAGACTCTTCTAATTCTGTTTATGTGTTGAGAATTTTTTGTGAAAATTACTTGTGTTTGTGTGGATTTCCACTGCATATTTGTAAAAAGCTGTAAATAGCTTTTGTAAGTGTATGTGCCTGTCCTATTGAAAGTAGTACTTATTTGTTTGTCCTCTTCACTACCTGTATATTCTTACCTATAACTATATTAACTGGTTCACATTCATCTGGTGAGTCTTTGGTTCATCAGACTAATCTTCTGTGTTGTTCATAATATGGTAATCAATTAATATTTAGCTTTTGTTAAATAGAAGTATCAAGTCCATGACACCATCTTCTTAAGTGTTATCACTTTCCAGAATTTTAACTAGACATTTCATTATACACCTGCACCTAACCACAAAGAGCAAGACAAACATTTTGGAAACATATTGATGGTGTCTTACAATTTCCAACTGTCAACACTTTTTAACTTGTTTTTCTATTCTCATCATAACTTGTTCCTTTCTGCTTTTGTACTCCAGAGCAATTTTAAAGCACATTTCCAACCATGTAAAATTATTTACATAAACATGCACTACATGTAGTGGAATCCACAAAGAACAGCTTTCTTATTTTAAAATATTCAACCTAGAGTGTGATCTGGAAGGTGAATGAGCAAATTTTACAGGAGCTTATTACTTGTGCACTTGTACAAACCAGGTGATTTAAAATAAGATTTACTGAAATAGACTATTTAAAATGTTATTTTAACGTTGTTGTTTAGATTTATCATGTGCATCCCAGGAAAAATGTACTGCGAAATTTCATAGTAAAACTGTAAATAGCTTGACAGTTTAAATATGAACTTTCACAGTGTAACCATAAATGTCATAAATAAATTTGCCACTCCATGGTTCCACTATCAAAATGCATTGTACAACTGAAAACTTGGTTGAATATGAACTGACCATAAATTATTCCACAGTTCTACTATGGATTTTGATGGTAATTTGGTCACTTCACGGTTCTACTGTCAAATGTCACAGTGCATTTTTCCTGGGATGTATAGCTAGCCAAAATGGATACACTGCTCACAAAAAATAGGGGATATTTCAAAATGAATATGAAGAGGATCCCATAAGATCTGCTGGACAGTCTGATCCTACCCATGCCCCATCACTGTCAGTGTGTTTTGGCAGTCTTGGGTGATCATACATTTTACTGAACAGTCAACGTGTGGCACTCTCATCCAGTTTGACATGCTTCTGTTCCACTTTGAATGCATCTCAGCTGCATAATTAAACAACTTTCTTTGACTTTTAATTTCCTTTCTGATGACCTTGTTTTATGACAAAGTCAAATGCTTAGTTTTTTATTTGCTTTATATTCATTTAGAAATATCCCCTATTTTTTGTGCGCAGTGTAACTAGCATGATGTAATTAAAGTATATACATATATCAGTAGAGACATCACAATAGCATCCATGTTTACACTCAGCATCCTTACATCATTGGTTGTTTTGAGCTAAGTATATAAATCACTCTTAAAATGTTTTATTTTAGTATTTGTTTAGATGCAATAGTCTGCCTGCCACAGAACTTCAGTGAGATTAAAATAAGATTGCGAGAATGACAAAGCGTGTATATTTATTATTAAACAGTCATGTTTTTCTTTTGCATTTCGTAAGCAGCAGTGGCCTTCATCTCTCAGTACACATGACAGCAGTGAAATTGGGCAGTTTACTTTTGTATCTCCCATGCAGTGATCGTGGAACAAGTGTGAAAATTATAATGGCAGAGTCAAACTCCACAAACGGCAAATACAAATCAAAACTATTTTTGCAACTCAGCAACTCTTTCCTGTGAAAGTTTGTCTTTTAGACTGAAAGTCAATAAGAGCAGGAAATTTAACTTATATGCTACTTTAACCACCATATATTAAACCATTCAGTTAGGCATGTATGAGAAATTCCAGAAAACATTACTTTTGTAAATTGTGTGCTTTTTAGGCATAGCTAGAATACGTTCACTTTGGTTAAAGATAAAATGATAAAAAGAATGACAGCCAGTTTAATCCTACATTTGTTTATAACCATAAGCAAAGTGATTCACTAATATTGTTAACTTGCTTCTACAGGTGATTTATTCTGTCCATCCTCACGTGCTGGTGGCACTTGTTCTTGTTTTATTTTGTTTTTTGGGTGTTCATGTGTTACGAACTGGAGAAAAACTGTAGTTCACGCATCCTGAGACCGCAACCATCCTGCTTTTTTGAAGGCTCCGAATATGAAATTTCATGCTCTTGCAGGTCATTCTTCTAGCCTTCTCTCCCTTAGACACAAACCAATAATGTCTGTGTAGCACCCAGCTAGGACACATGAACACTTTAGACTCAATAAAAACTTTATGGGTCTACATCTGTATTCAGAGATGCAAAAATAATTCCAGAAATAACGCAGACTTCAGGAAGCCCTAATAAAGAAAGCTTGGGGGGATATTTGATCACCTCACCTCGATCACCTTTCACCCATCAGTCTGTCAGACGCCTTGTAGATGTCACTGGTCACACCATTGCAGTGATTTAACATCATAAGCCATTATTTAACGCCACCAAGCAGGGGACCAACGAGAATATCGACTTGCTCTTGGGGTTGGAGTTTCATGGTCTGCCTCCCCACCAAGATTTGAACTGTGCCTCAAACCCGAAGCCAAACTCCACAGGGCTTGAGAGTACCCTCTGTCAGTCACTAAGGACCATGGCATACTGGACTCCATCACTCAAGTTTTGGCAGGTCGAGATGGACCCTTTAAATATTGACCCGGTAACCTGGTCCCATCCTTGAAGCACATGGTGTTTGCCAATTCTGGCTGGCGGTTTATCCCCTCCTTTAGCTCCATCACCGTGCCCCTCACCAATCTTATACGAGGAGATGTGTGCCTACTGGCATAGAACCCTGAATGCAAGCAGGTCTTCCAGTGCCTCAAGGTGGCCTTCACTCAGGCCCTGATCCTGAGGCACCCCAAACCTGAGCTATGCTTTGTCCTGGAGGTGGACGCATCCAATACCGGAGTGGGCGTGATCCTATCACAGCACCAAAAGCCCAGGGAACCACTGCTCACAGTGGCATTTTACTCACACAAACTCACCCCACCAGAAAGGAATTATTTGGCCGGCGACCAGGAGCTACTAGCAATCCAACTTAAGCTGAAGAAGTGGCAGCACTATCTTGGCTGAGCGCAGCACCCCTTCACAATCTTCACAGCCCACCAAAACCTCAAGACTTCCAAACGGCTTAATGTTCGCCAGGCCTACTGCTCTCTCTTCTTTTCCCAAGTCCATTTTATCATCACCTGCTGTCTCGGGGACCACAACCTCAAGGTGGATGCCCTGTCCTACCATAGCTGCCAAAGGACCCATCTTCCAATGGCCGGCACGACAATTCCCAGCGGGTGCCCAGCACAGAAGGTCCATGTGCCATCCGTGTTCCGCAACCACCTCATGGTCTGGGCCCACACCTCGCCCGTGTCACGCCACCTTGATGCATCTCGAACAATGGCGTGTTGGTGGCCCAACATGACCCAGGATATCCGGGAACACGCCCTCAGCCGGCCTCCTTCAGACCTCCCTCGCCCATGGGCTCAGATCGCCCTGGACTTCCTCACCGACCCCCCTCTGTCACAGCATCAGACCACCATCCTCATCACTGTTGATCGATTCTCCCGAGTCGAGAAATTTGAGATAGCCGATGCATTGTTTATCTCAGTATTCACACAGTTCGTCATCCATACGGACCGGGGTGACCCCAGTTCACATCCATCTTCCTCCAGAACCTGGGGATAGCAGTCAGCCCCACTTCTGGGTATTACTCCCAGTCCAATGGCCAATGAAAACATGTAAACCAGGAATTGGGAAAGTTAATCTGCCTCTTCTGTGCCCATAACCCTATGGATTGGGCATGCTTCCTCCCCTGGGCAGAGATAGCCCAGATTTTTCTCCTCCATTCCTTCCCTGGCCTCATGGCCTTCCAGTTTGTGCTGCCCTGTTCAGTCTGTGGGCTCCGACACCTTTAAACGCCCCAAAGACCGACGTCTGGTTTCTTTGTGAGCAGGCCCATCAACACATCTTCCAGGACATCCGAACGTACAAGGCTCAGGCAGACAGGAGGCGGATCCCAGCACAAACCTTCCAACTGGGTGACAGGATATGGCTCTCAACCCAGAACCTCAACCTCCAGGGGAGTAAAAAGCTCCTGCCGAAGTACATAGTACTTGGGCATACTTTGCCCAAGACCCTTGAAAATTCTCAACTCACTTAAACTCCTTCTTCCTTTTCCTCACCCCTCTTTTGATGCGTCTCTCCTTAGACCTGTCACCTTGAGAGTGCTGGATGAAGAGACCCCTGCCGTCGCACCACCCCTGGCACAGATGATCAAAAGGGCTTCTGCCTACACTGTCCGGCACCTATTGGACTTGTCGTCTCCAGTACCTGGTTGATTGGGAGGGGTATGGCACAGAGGTTGACGCCAAGGATGTGCTGGACACCGACCTGACCTGGGATTTCAACGCAGCATTCCCCGACTGACTGGTCACCCTCCCAGGAGATTTTAAAATCAAATATTGCCTAATGAAACAGCAATGGTGGATCACCTCCCAACCCCTTTTGGCCATCTGGCATGATGATAAAGTTGGTGGATGGTCACAGCAGAAGTGGTGCACTCCTCTGCAGAGTCATACTCTCACCACAGGAGTCTGTCACCTGTTTTAGAAAAGAAAATGATGGCTGCAAGTTGTAAAAATGCATTGACTCACCTAGAGCACGACTAAATGGTAGTGCCCTTACTCCCAAAAGATTCATCTTAATAATTATCATTTCTTGTGTGGATTAAGCAGTGAATCTCAATCTGCAGGGTGTTCAGGAACAAAAATGGAAACACCTAATGGAAATCTCCCGGTTACTCTAACAGGTCATTGAAGCATAAATTTCACATTAGATAATCAACTAGACAGACAGACAGAGACAGATAGAGGAAGATTGATACTCTGCTACTCATCTTTGCCAGCAGACCTCTCAGCCTCTCTGTGCTTCTCATCAGCAAGATGTGTGAGTCTTCACATCACTTCTGAAGTAAAGGTCACCAAATGCACATTTACAAGTTGGCAATAGGATCACATCACTCCAGCATAGCTTATTACTATGGGAAGACATGAAAGCACCAAATATATACACCAAACATTGTTCTTTGAAAGAAAATATTTATTAAGACAAGCAACAGTTTAGCCATAAAGCAAAATGTTTATGGCTGAATATAACAATTTCCCTTTAGGTCAGTGAATGCGGAAATCATATAATATTAATCACTAGGTATCCATGTACTATCACTGGTGTAGCTCTGGTAACATTTAACTCTTGGCTTTTGTACACTGGTGCAGAACAGAACCAATGTCTTGCACACGCTATGTATAAAGTGGTCGGTAGCGTTTCATTATGTATACAGCGCTTGGATACAACAGAGCCTAAGCATTTATCTTCTTTAGTATTGGGCAGCTCAGAATCAATACCCAAGAGTCTAAACAAATCGCTCCAGCCAAACAACACTGCTGTTCATCATTTAACACTGGCTTTTATTGTTTACTGATTCTTAGACATTACACCCCAGTGAACAGGCAAAATAAAGTTCCTCTGCATGATACGTCACATGTACAGTGCCACATGTTAGAAGCTGTAGGACGAAGCATTATCAGCCATAGCTAGGGCTGCTGAAAAGCCTGGTGCTGGAGTGAAAAATAATTACATGTCTGGAGAAAAGGGAGCAAAGTGGTCATATATAAACTGCTGACCTTTGTATGTGCTGTAAGCTACAGTATATTAATCTACCTCAACTGACTCATGTTGGGGCTCTGCTGCAAGGGATGATGGGAAATGATGTTAACTTTGTGTGTATATTAGCCAAGCGAACAGAAAATTATTTTTTAGCTTTTGCTGCACATTAAAGTTCAAGTTAGTTACATTTTCAGAACAAATATGCACACAGAACATAAAGTCTCTTTCCATCGCTCTGCAGGAAACTAATCTTACTGCTGGGTGAGTATTGCAACATAAAGTTTGGGTGCTGTGTTAGGACCCTGAAATGGACTGGCACACAGTCTATTGTGTACCTGTGCCAGGCGCAGGATTCATGCCTCATTTATTTAATTTATTTATAGCACAGTTCGAAGATGAATAGTAAAATAAGCCAAAAGGCATCCAGATGTAATACAATGTACAGTAAAAAATCTGTTAAAATTAGTGAATAAACAATAATCAAATATTACTGCCTCTTTAAAACTCAGTATGCATGTAATTTACAGAGCCCTGAACCATGATCTATTCATTTAATTTAGGAAATAATGAGTATGTGAAAAGAATGATTCTACCACACCCCTTACCAGAAGAAGCAGATGTAAATTGAATGCATGACTGTTTACCAGGAAGGCAACATATCTACCATCTCGCTGAGTGTAATTTACAAGTGCCTGAATAGAGAATAGTATAGCCTGCAGGTCTACTTAAAGGTTATTTTCATGGTAGATTCAAAACGCTTTACTAATAAATCAATTTGACAAGGCGAGGTTTAAGTTTTTTAAATCTTTCCAACACAGCTTTGTTAAAAGCAAAAACGCCATGAGTTGGCTGCATTTCAATTAAGAATGCGTGTTAGATGAATGTGGTAGGTGTGTCCTGCTATCTTATCCAGCACAGCTGTAATTTAGCAGTCATTTAAAAGGGTATATTACAGCAAAATAAATCAGACAGTTTGAAGCAATTGACCCATCAGCTGCCATATTTAGAATTAAGCCTTAAAGTTGTGGAATATTACATTTGTATTATGCAGGAGACTGTTTGGTACTTGTCGAGTGGACTTCTTTATGCCGCAGTGGGATGTATTTCCCTATGACATCTTGCTAAACCACATTTGATGAATGGATTTCCTATAGAATCCTGCATTGAGATATAGGGCAGTGAGACTCTCTGACCGAGTATTGTTCTTTGCTGTCAATCGCTACAATTTTCAGTCGCATTTGACACATTACTTGACCACAAACTTCAAATGAACATTTAACAAATTTTATTATAAAATAAACTTGAAACAAACCTCGTGCTAATAGAAGTGATTTATAGTACAAAACTATCCTTTGAGGAGGATGAATATGAGGTTTCAGCACTGTACTCCACATAAAAACAGCACAAGAAGATATCTGCTTATAGTGTGGTGCCAAATACAATTCAGAACAACACAATAGTAATAAAAAGAAGAAATAAAAAAACTGAATAAATGTGGTACAATATGATTTAAATATTACAAATATTGTTTATGGTCGGGTTAAAAAACCTATCATGGAAACAGTGGTGAAACGTACAGTAAAGATTACAGTATGGTACAATTCCTGTACTCCCTGGATAAACAGGGTTCAAAACAGGGCTATTGAGTATGCAGTACCAGGCCTGGCACTAGAGGGCAAACCTGACCTGCAAACCGTGCTGGGATTGGTACGGCAAGCTCATTTTCACAGACGAGATTCACCTGCTCTTTCAGTTATTTACACCCCTACTCTAGAATTCCATTGGTAATCTGTAGTGCCCCGGCGCGAGGTAAAGCATTGGTATGTTTTTGCACGAGTTATTTAGAGAAAGTTGGTACTAGAGCAGTGGCGATTGTTCTAAAACTGCAAATGTCAAAAAATAAGTGATCAAATATATACTGTTGTGTGTACATGTCATTGACTAAATATACGCTACAACACGCTCAACTTTTGTTCA
>JAUZSU010002164.1:0-35690 GCA_034780255.1 Parotocinclus maculicauda
ACGTTCTTTGGTCCGATTAAGCGGAATTTCGGTCCAAATAAGCGAATAACATTACACGTATATAATAGGATTTGTTTTGGTACTTTAGAATTTCCGAATAAGCGGCTGGTCCCATTAATGATTCAACTGTACATACGAAGATATACATACAATCATGAGTAACTTGCACAAAAAGTCTCTCAACACATCAACTGAGTTAGAACAGCCTCTACTTCAAATGTGAACTAATGGGCACACAACTAACAAGCTAGTGAGCTTTCAAGTGAATGACAGACTTCCATTCTTAAACTTTTGCCTCTGCTGTTGAGGTGACCAGCTGTTAATGACTGTAAATAAGAAGGCAGTCACCATAAAAGGGAATGGTGAGTGCTAAAAACGGTCAGACTGTTCGGTTTTACATCAATCAGACCCTAGCAGGTTCTGGTTGGATTGTGTTCTTTGTGTATTTTGTACTAAACATGAGGTTTTGTCTACTAGGAAAAATACAAAGCACTTTTGTAAGTCGCTCTGGATAAGGGCACCTGCTAAATGTTGTAAATGTAAAATATAGGTTGGAGCTGGATCTATCTTGACTGTAAGGATGAAAAAGTTTGTTAAACGTGATTTATGAAACCTGAAACAACTTGAATAACACAGGGTATTGTTACTATAGTTACAAAACATCATTTGTTCTATTTTATTCAGACCATTGATTTTTTTTCTGTTGGAAACATTAGCTTCAGGTTTGTGCGACTCATTCAATGAATTCAATGAACCTTGTGTTGTGGAATTGCAAAGATAGCTTCTGAGTAAACACACCTGCCTATAATGTCTTTGGATAGACTCAGCTCATGCTCAGTTAATTCCAAGAAGCACAGATTTCTTACACATTCAGGTTGGGTGCATTTCTACCATTCGTTTGATCAGGAAGACATGCCCAAAATGGCATCCACCATATGTTCAACAGGCATGGTGCAGATGTCTTTATTTGCATGCTTGTTCTTAGTAGATCACCCATTAAATTAGCCACCCACCTGCCAAATGTTTGCCTAAATAGCTGTAATCTGCACTACTTAAATAAAGTAAATATCTCCCTGTATTTTTATATTTCCAATCATTTTTACATTTTTATATTATTGTCATGAATACACACTCACAAATTCATAGATATAATTATACTGCTCACATATATGATGGGGTACTCCAAAATGAAATGTCCTCTAATTAAACATCCTCTAATTTTTGTGAGCAGTGTATATGCACATACACACGGGCCACAAGCAAACAGGAAGCCGTCTGCTCTTTGGGATGCATAAATAAAGATGAGGGGATGTGACCAGAGATTACATGGTGAAACCATCTGGTACACATTGCACAAGTCGGTTCCCTCCAGCAACTCTGCTGAGAAACATTGAGAGATTTGAAATGCAGCACAGAAACGCAGACAAACATGACTCCTACTTCTGAAACCTTCTATTGTGTGACTTTATGCACACGCTTTTCAAATGTCATGACTGCCTTGGCAACTAACAGCTCTCTAAGTATCACACATGCAATCAAAGGGGCACTTCTTTTTGAACTACATGTTGATCATCTGCATATACACTGATCAGCCATTACACTAAAACCACCATCTTGTTTCTAAACCCAATGTTTATTTTACCAGCTCTGCTTTCCATTGAGATGCACTTTGTAGTTCTAAAATACCAAACTGTCAAGACCCCTATAGGACCAGCACATTGCAGGTACTAATTGGTTGGTGGATCATTCTCAGCACTGCAGTGACACTGATGTGGTGGTGTGTTTGTGTGTTGCACTTTTACAAGTAGATCAGACACAGCATCAACTTCATAAATTGTGCAACATAACAGATGAGCTAATGTCTCTTTATTTTACATCTACAGCATGGACCAACATTTAGTCATTTAGCACTTGTCCTTATCCAGAGTCACTTTTGACAGATATAAAAGTAACTGTTGATTAAGGGTTTTGGTCAAGCACCCTACAGTGGCGACTTGGCAAAGGTGGGATATGAACCCTGGATTATCTGGTCTTTAGTCCAGTACCTTAATCCCCAAGGCACCACAATACCTAAAAATAAGATAGATAACTACAGTCTATAATTGTGAAGCTACAAAATGCACATGTATGGTAAGTGAAGCTGAAAAATGGACAATGAGTTTGGAAACAAGGGGGCAGATTTAATGCTACTGCTGATTGTAGTAAGCTGTATGGTTTAATGTGTCTCTTTGACTGGCTAATGCTAATCGTTAATGCTAATTGATTTTGTTTCTTCAGGTCAAAAGTCATGGTGGTCAGGTTCATGGTTCAACAAATTCTCCTTCAATGGTGATAAAACAACTGTTGCTCCTCAGCTCACAATCACAGATGAATCATCAGCAGTCCAAGTTACTACCCATAAAGAAAACTTGGTCCAAACAACACCAGTACCCAAAGGAGAATGGGCAGTTGTGACAAGTCTTCCCCAGGAATCAGATATGACAACTGGGAGCCTTAGCACCTCTGCAGTTTTACTCAAACAAGAAGATGAGGAGAAGAAAACGGAGAATGATACTAGGGTATCAGTGGGTGAGTTTGAAGAGGACAAAAAACCAGAGGTAGAAGGTAGCTCTTGGGGAGATATGGATCAATCAGACACTACCAGCAAATTCCAAACTGTAATGTTGGTGACACAAGTGCCATCTAGTAATCATCCCAGCACTGACAGTAACTTAAACAGCACTACATACCTAACAGAAGAGATAACAGCAGCAGAGGCTCGGGGTGAGATTGAGTATAAACTCAGAAACAGACAGAAACACAGAAGACCTGACCAGGAAACCACCACAATAATTGTTTCTGCAACTTCAGCTCATTCTGACAAGGAAAATGGCTTCCAGACCACCCTGATCGCTGAACTTCCCTCGTCATCCTCTCCAAGCATAACAGAAAGATCAACACTCTCTCCCATGGCTGTCCATGAAGGCCAGTTGTCAATCGTTGACAGCGTAATGCATGGCAGTCCAGGCGGTGACCCTGATGATTCTGAGACCATCAAGATCAAAGAGTCACCCAGTGCTGAAGGTACGTTTGCATCTTCCATCATACATCAAACAAGAATATTATGGACCACCAATGGCAAAATATAGCGATTCAATTTTAACCAAGATCCGAAAAAGTTTAATCATTTTGTCGCTAATTTAGGTGATGCTTTCAGTCTAAGCTAGTTCTGCAAGTTTATATACAGCACAGTTGTGTTATACCCAAGACCAGCAACATAGTAACACAATGAGACCGGTGATCAGTTTCATCTGCAAATTGCCATGCCAATTAATTACAATGTGCTATTCACACAGGATTTGGGAATAGCTGCAATTACAGCATTGTAAGATGCTGAGCGGTGTACTCTGAAGCCCCCTCCCTGATCCAGGGATGGGCGTTCCCAATTTAAATGGATAGCCGTTTCCTGTTCTAACCAGCGTGCACCTCTAAATCCTTGAAAGAGTGGCCACTGTCCTGTAGGTTGGTGTAAGCACAGAGTCCTGGCCTGATGACGTAGCTCTTTGGTATTGTACCATCTGTTTTGCCACCCCGATGTACAATTCATGTACTGTTCCTGGGCACTCCAAAGATGCACAACATTACTCTGTTTGAATGGGAGTCAAAGAGGCCATATTTGTGAAAAGGAAACACCCATCCCTGAAATAAGGAGGGGGCTTTAGAGTACACCTTTCACTATTTTACAATACAATGATTACATCTATTCCCCAATCATATGTTAATAGCACACATGCACATTGTAATTAATGAGCATGGTAATTTGCATATGAAACTGATCATCGGTCCCATTGTTATTCACTGCTGCTGGTATCGGTTGTTATGCAAATGTTTTGTATATAGGCTTGAGGAGGTTTCTACCTAGTGAAGACTGAATAAACCTCTAAGATGAGTTTTTTTCCACTAAAACCAAGTCCAGATGAAACTTTCTTGAATTTACTCAACTAGTTAATATGCACATACCTGACAGGATTTTGAAGATGTTTGTAAAAGCATCGTGAATGTTAAGATTTTCATTGTAAATTCCTGCCACATAGCATGCTAGCCTGAAAGATTTAGTGGTCATATCCGCCACCTGCTCTAGTCACTCTGCATAGTCATAAGCTGTCTATTTTAATCAGTTTTCACTTCTCTGCTGGCTCCCAGATAAGCTTTCTGTGTGGTTCTTTGTGTTAATGACTGTTGTGTCTTGGTTCTTTTTACACAATTATGAAATGTGTGATATTGATGTTTTGGCACTGGTGCTATACATTTCCAAATTCTTTTCATCGTACAGTTGTTGAAGGGCTTGAACCTTGTTCATGAGATCAGCTAATTGTTCTTTTCTAAGTTTTCAGGGCATTGATGCAGAATTCTACCTTTGTCTGCCACTGGCTATCCAGACCTTCAGGTTGTTTTGCTGTTGCATTTAGATTCTACGCCTCAATGCTCATGCTGCTTTGTGAAGAGTTGTTCATGGCATGGCTGAATCTCTTTACCATTGTCAATCATCTGTCCCAGTTTATTATATCCTTCACCTTTTATTTTATGACCTATTATACACCTAGTATACAGATAGTTCAGCTTCCACCTCAGTGATGCTGCTGGGTGTAACATAGTACCACGTTCATCTCAGAGTTTTTCAATTTCATTGTAAAAGATGACATCATCGCTCTTTTAATAATATCAGGGCTTCACTTTTCGGCCTTCATGTCCAGAATATAAAATCAGTTCACTTATCATCAACCTTCTCTGTCCTTGCTGCAACCTTCTTCTTACACAGTACCAGTGTGGACATGTTGTAGATTTTTATTTCTGCCATTATTGTGGCTCATATATTGTAACAATATAGTGATTACTGCCAGATACTTCAGCTGTTACTGCAGCACATCAAACTACTTTCTGAAAATGCCCTGACTACTCCCAGTCTCCCAGTTCTTTGTCAATGCTTCTGTAGCAAGTCGATTTTTTAATGCTGGTGGGCTTTTTGCATAAGCTCCCCAAACGAGAAAAAAATAGTCACATGGCTGCACATAGTGTTGTACGAAGAGGATCGGGCTATAAATACCTGAGGGTAAGTGACGAGATTCATAGATTGATAAGTGGTGCCACAGTGCAGTTACTGTCTCGTTCAATACATGAAAAATGGGTTTCAAAGCAGATGTTAATGATTTGGAAAAAGGAGTGATTGCATTTGGACATGCTAAAGGCCATAGTGTAAAGGAATTTTTCACAGCTTGTGAATTTAAAAAAAATCACTTTTCTGTCAGGCAAGCAATTGGGTTACTTGTAGAATTCAACCCAGGTCCTTCACAAGCAATTTCTAAAAAAAAAATAAAAAATAAAAAATAAAAAAAACACTCCATAGGGAACTGTATACGGTGAACATATGGAGCAGATTGGCAGTTACAGTGGATAAAAATACACGAAAGTTTGATTGTTCATGACTAGAAATATGTTATCTGATAAGATGAAACTACACTGCTCAAAACAATTAAGGGGTATTTAATTATGGGATATTTGAAGTATCCCCTAATTTCTGGATGAATATGAATAATATTTAGGCATTGTATTTATGGAAGACCTCAGGCAACCTTCAATAAGGACTGTGTGCAAGCTGTGGTTCAAGCTGGAGGAGGCCAATTTGATCCAGAGTGTAAGCGTTAGGGTTAGGGTTATGGGTTATGGTCTTTCCTATTCCAAGATGATAACTCTCATTTATTCTCTGTGAAACAATAGCCAGTTTCAGTTTGCCCACCTACCTCTTGGCATCATTAGTATTAATAGCTGCTTTGCCACAAGAGCATTTTCAGAACATCTGCCTACTTCTCTCACAAAACTGCATGGAAGCCATCGGTATCGATGGGGTGTTACCTCTTAAATGGCACCACTTCTGCACAGCTGGGACACTACTAAAACTAGGGACAAAACTGTCATCAGTTCCACAATAATTACCGTTGGTTAAGCAGCTGTCATGAAACACTCGATGATACAGTTTAAACGCTGTGTAGAATTTTTAAACATGCAAGCTTACTAAGCGGGCATATGCTGTCGAGGCCTTATTAATCCAAATTAACTTCCACTTGGACTGGGCAGTCATTTACAAAACTTTTTAATGAGGAGGGAATCTTTGGAGCGAACTTTGTCCATTCCAGCTGCCACATACTAAAAGAAATCTCTGTGTTCTAGAACAGCTTGTAAGATAGCAATATCAAAGGGTCCAGCATGATCGATTAAAGATAAAAGGCAATGAATATAAATTCTTCAGAGTGTGTGCGCATTAATCATCCGTAGTTTCCTCTTCTTTCCTTTTTCTCTATTCTTTCTGTGGTAATAGCAGATCCACATTTCCAATTGGGCATTCAAACTATGGATAGGGGAGTTTTGTATTTGTGAAACTTCTTGAACTTGTCAAAAGATATCCTGCCAGGAGATTTACAGTCAAACCAGGCTTAATTATTGGTCAAAGTTTGATTGCTCAGTGGTTGCTTTTCATAACTCAGGGGACTTAACAGGGATTATACCTTATTTCTCATTTATGTACTTATCTCCTAAAATTCCTCAACACAATCATCACAATGTATAAGGCATTATATTAATTAATGAAGTTGTATTGTACAGGTGCTTCCTGATTTTCAATGGGTATGTGTTCCCGAAATCCACCATAAATTTAAAAAAAGTATAATTAACCAATGAGTTTAATATGATTCACGTTGTATCACAGCAGAGGCCATTACACATTAACACTTATATTAACCTACAGTTGACCAAAATCATTAACACAGTTCATCTGTTGGTGAACTCAGAGCGCTATCTGCTATTGCTAATTTCCCAGCTTAAAAGCCAAGAGAATTCAGTTCCTTTTTTCCTTTCAGTTGGCTGTCATCACTAACCATTTTTTGACCAATGGAGATGTATTTGCCTTAATAATGCAGTATTAAAGATGCAAAAATAAAGAAAACACGATAAACACAGATCTGCACTGAGAGAGAGATTGTGAATCTTAATCTTTGTGTAATGAATCATGGATTAAGTTGCAGCTGTACCGAGCAAATGACGAGAACCAAGTGAGTTTTTTTTTGTCAAAATGCAAGTTGCAAATGTGAGGTGGTTGAGGACCAAGGTACTACTATGCACATCAAGTACTTTATTAGGACCACTGTGCTCGTACTGGGTAGGGGACATGAAGGGTTGTACATGGTCAGCAACAATACAAGCTAAAAAAGGTTGTGGCATTTAAATAATGGGCCTAAAATACATCAACAAAACATTTTCCTCACAATTTCACCACCTCCACCAGTATGGACTGGTGACACCACCCAGGCAAATTCTGATCCTATCATCTGTTTGCCTCAGCAGAAATCGAGATTCATCAGATCAGGCTTTGGTTTCTAGTCTTCAGTTGTTTAGTTTCTGTGAACTTGTGCTTATTGCAACATCAGCTTTCTGTTCTTTTCTATCAGGAGTGGAACCTGACATGGTCTGGTCCAGTGGAAGCCTTTCCACATCAAAGTTGTACATTTAGAAGCGTTTCTGCTCATCAAAGTTGTGCAGACTGGATATCTTGTTATCTTTGTGGAATGTCTGTGCATTCCTGCCAGCTATGTCCACGATTCATACAATTTGACCATTTTCAAATGCCGGGACTTTGCCTTACTATTTCTGAAATCTAAGACTGAATTATTAATTTGGGTTGCTTTTGTAATGCTGAGTGAGGTCAGGGCAGCTACTGAAACTGTCAGCAATGTTTTTAGTGCTAGACTTGACCTTTGTTACATCATACATCGTGATCTGTCAGCTGCCCTAAATATCAGATTCTCACATACTCTTACACAAACATGCACACAAACAAAGAAGTTACCCATTGTCATGCCGTCTCAGTTGTTTTCCCATATGGTCTCCAAGAGTCAGATAGCGATCAGCTTCAGAGAGAAAGTCCAAAAATAAACAATAAATCATTGCCATTGCAAAAATGAGTAACTGCATTTGCAGACACATTGAAATTGGGACTGTGGTAGCCTAGTGGTTAAGGAACTGGACTCTGGACCAGAAGGTCCAGGGTTCAAATCCCGCCACTGCTACAGTTGGGTCCTTGAGCAAGGATCCAAAAGTTTCATCAGACATTCTCCATCACCTATAGTTTTTATTCAAGCATTAGGTGCAGTATACTGCATGTACCAGTGATGTTCAGCATTTTATACTAACACAAACGGCTGTTTTCATGTTCACAAGTGCAATAGCTTCTTTTTAAAAGCACAGGTCTGGATAAATGAGTTACCAGGGTCCTGCAGAAACATTGGTGCATGCAACCAGTGATCATGAGTAGCAGTTCAGTGTCAGGTTCAGGCTAGATATTCATGTGTTAACATGTCCGATGCCTTTTTCCTTTCCCCACAGTTGTGCTTTTGCGTTTTTAAGTGTATTTAAGTGTTGTGCTGATACCCTATCCAACCATTATAACACAAAGAACTCCAATTATTCCTGCTGCATCTTCAGTTAGTTGAAATGACAAAAATGTTCTTTTACACCTTTCTATTACATTGTAGAAGTTTGTAAAGGTTTTAAGTGTAACAACAGCCTTATTTATAAATAACCAATTTAGATAAAAATGGATGCTCGGTTACTTAAAATCTGTGATAACAGAATAATTTAAAAAATGGATTCAAAATCGGAGTACTGGTAAACATATCATTTCAATTATCTAAATATACTTAAAGATGTTACTAGATTCCAATTAGTCTAAGACTGCGCCCCCTCTGAGAAAACAGCGACTTTTCCCCATTATTGTTACCATTTTCATTATGTATGCATCGTTTATTATGATAGTTTAAAACAACAGATGTCAGAAATTGTGATGTTAATGTTAATCAGCTCTCAATGTCTTATGTCTTAAACACATTAAAAAAAATGTTAACACAGACACATTCAATGAGATTCGTCATTTTACCAGCTTTTGAGTGGTCCTTGTTTTTACTCACAGAGGTAGGTGGGGGCATGGGCGTGGTAGTGGGGGGAAAAGTCGACCTGACGACCCAGGGCCCGAGTAGGGAGAGGGGCCCATGAAAATCCTGATTTTTGTCAGGGCCCACTGACATTGAGAGTGTACAGGGCCCAGAATTTGCTGCTCCGCCCCTGGCTGGGGTTGAAGGGTAATGTCATTTTTACAACCATTAAACTCGGTCTCCACGTACAACTTCACTCATCCTTTTTTCCAAGTACATAGTTTCTCTGGCACACACTTTAAAACCACTTACAACCACACACTTATAGTGGCACTAAAGGTTTCAAAATAAGAGTATTTACCAAGGACTACTAGGCTATGACATGAATGACCCTGTTGCTATGGGTAACATCCAGAGTTGTGAACGAATGTACCTGTTATTGGATGGTACAGCTGTTAAAGGACTGAGTGGCATGAAAAGTGTGAGTGAACAAGTAGCTGATCTGACTATGATGGAACCAAACTGACAGATGGCTGAGACATTCTCTAGTCATCTAATTTGTGTTTCTATGGAGATCACATTTGTGAAGTAACTCATTTAAAGTAGAGCATTTGTATGAGATGGTGCTGCAAAATACTTGTAGTATAGATGTAGTCTATCTAGAGTTAGATACTAAATATATTAAGTAATTTAATACTAAAGTGGGCATTACTCTTTTTTTAATTAATTGCATTTTTGCTACCATAACTGATGCCTTTAGTGGTCCAATATGTTTTTTGGTACATTTATGGTTAAATGTAAATAAAACTCATAACAATGAGCTATCATCGTCTTGTCTGCTGTGTGACTGACTTAAGTATTTGGGGATGTCCATTACTCAAAAGTAGTGGCTTGCCGCTCAAGCTTTCAGAAATATGCTGGGGCATAGTGGGAAATGTAGTGCCTGTACAGGCCCTGTAGTTATGCTTAGGAGTCCATGTGTCCCAATAACTTTGGTCTGATGATGCCTCATACATCATACAGTTTTTATAACGAAAGCAATGATTTCTATTCAGTAGCAGCATATAATAATCATGCACATCCACACCCAGTATCTAGAACCCCAAATCAGAAAAAAGTTGCATCTTAATGTACTTTTAAATCATTGCTGACTGTACAAACCCAGGATATTTAATGTTTTGTCTGATCAGCTTCACTGTATTTATTAACAAACAAATGTGTGAGAAACAAAAACAAAGAAAAAACAATGCTCTGAAAAGACTGCAAAGGATTTCCATTTCATTTTAAACTTTTTTTTATTTGACTTGATGTGTGTTGTCTTGTTGATGAATGCATGGTTGTCCCCGAAAAAAAAGTCATACTGAAGGAATAAAAAAAATAAAAATGTTTAAAAAATTAAAATCATAATGTATTTTTCTGCATTAATGCTGCTGGCAAAGGTTACTTTCAGTTCTGTGAGGTTAACAAACAGGAGATGATGTGGTCAACTTTGCTACTCAAAGACTCAGCTTTTCCTGGATTTTGCTTTTATGCCAAATTATGATTACAATCACCTGTTTTTAATCACATCACTATTTCATTATGTAAAATGTTCACCAGCATGTGACACTAGAATTTTGAGTATGCTACTCACAATCACCGTTTGCTGGTATAGTGAATAAACTGGTCACCAGTACAGGATGCTGATTTACCAAGTCTGCTGGAGACAATCAACCTTACCAAACCAGAATCCCGCTTAGCAGCATACAAACCACAACATACATTATACTGGTCTACTGGGTATACTGGGTAATTAAAATATTGCATCGAACTGGCCATTGCATTATGCATTTCCTACTATTTGTAGTAACAGGAATGATAAATGCAGATCCACCTTTTGTGTCCTGAGCTGCTTTTTTCTAACTCTTATGACTAAACCCTGGTCTCAGGTGTAATTCATGCATGGCTCACTGTTAAACACATTGCTAAAAACACCCCTTTGACCTCTGCTTTGACACTTAATAGAGTCCTCTACTCTGTTAAAGACACTGAGTGTCCGTCTCGTCCTCAGAAAATCAATTATCCAAGCAAACAAGCCAAACACTGGGATTATAAAAATCTGTAGCCGCTGAATAATTATGGCCAGTGTGCCAGTGATCTGTGAGCATACCATAGTTAGTAGGGTGATTAGTATATACCTATTAGAAATCACCTAACGAGCCAGTTAGAACCGGGAGCACCACTTGCTACTTAATATGGGTTCGTAATTAACACCAGAAGGCCATTGGCCAAGAGAGGACGGTGTGAGGTGGAGAGAGTATTGAGTCACAGCCTTCACACTGCTATTTTACTGAAAACTGCTTTCTATGTGGTTACTATGGAGACAGAGAAAGAGTCACCAAATAAAATCTGCAATGCAATACCTGTTTGCATGTCTGTATGAATGCAAGCAAACTGCTCAAACCAGGATTCTCTTTTTACCTTCCCCTGTGCATGGTCTACAACTGAAGAAGAGCCTGCTTTAGCTCTGGGACTGTGGTAGCCTAGTGGTTGAGGTATTGGCCTCTGGACCAGAAGGTCCAGGGTACAAATCCCACCTCTACCAAGCTGCCACAGTTGGGTCCTTGAGCAAGGCCCTTAACTAACAATTGCTTAGATTGTAAGATTGTATAAGTTGAAAGTCGCTCTGGATAAGGGTGTCTGCTAAATGCTGTAAATGTTTCAGTGACTAGTCATTAGATACGTTTTACTCAACACTCACAGTGAACAGAGTTGTTAGTTTATCCCCTTTCCATTATTAAGCCATTGAGGAAATCAAAACTGACCTCAAAACTTCAGATTCATATTTTTATTACATGGGCTGCAAACTAACTGCCCAGTGTAACACCGTCATGGGTTTAACCTGACACAGTTGTTGAATTGTTGATCATGTGGGAGAAGTTTAACAGCGTGGCTCAGCCAGTCGGATTTTTGAACCAGAACTATATGATTTATGAACAACAATATACAACTTCATCAACAAGTAGTGAGGCTTGGTGGAGCAAATTACTGGACTGCAATATTGACCAGGATGTCCAGTTTTATGTCCTGACGCTGTCAAGCTGCCACCATTAAGCCCTAAGCCCCCATTGACCTAGTCCCTTAATTTACTATTGCTTGAATTGTAAGTATAAATACCATCTATCCTTGGTTGTAACACTCACTACCAAATGCCTCAGCTAGCAATAGCAGCACAAAAATTGTTCAATAGTACTTTCGTGGTTTGTTTCTGTGGTCAAGCAGACATCAGCAGGCAACCACAATTCCATGCATCTTCTGAATCTCGCGCAACAGCAATGCAGTACAGTCACACAACTCGGCTCTAACCCACTTCACAACTCAACGAATTAGGTTTTAAACACATTTTTATGTTTTTATTTTATTTTTATTCTCCTCGTAGCACCGCCACCTCTCAGCAAGGTCCCGGGTTTAATCCCAGGGTGAAGTGACCTGGGTCTTTTTTGTGTAAAGTCTGCATGTCCTCCCTGTATCTGCGTGGGTTTTCTCCGGTTTCCTCCCACAGTCCAAATACTTGCATGTTAGATTAACTGATTACACAAAAAATTGCTATTGACTTGTGTGTTTATATAAATAGTTCTGATTTAACCTTGTGTGTGTCGCTGAAATGGCCACAAATGCCAATAGAGACATTAAAAGCAAAATAAACAAACTCTACTCCTCGAAACTCAGTGCACTTACTAGAGCTTGTATTAGTAGTCGAGATACATGTACAGTCCAAACATAGGAGTAAATCACTTTTAATAACAGTTCTCACTCAGTGCAGATCATCACTAAAATCTGCTGTAAACTTTGTGATTTGTCTTTCATTTTTATTTGTATTCTTAGAGCAAATAAGTCATCAAGGGTCCAAATAAGGTTAGTGATATTAACCAATCAAAAGGAAAACAGTAAGAACCACCATGGTGGTATTTATAATGTACCATTTATAATAAGTGATAGGTTTTATATTTAATCTATTTTGTTTACTTTTGTCTGTGTATACAGTATATACAGGGCAACTCCATTCATACATATAAGGCCATATGCAATGTGGATTTTCTAGGGGCTGGAATTAGGTCCAGAGTCCAGTGCCTTAACCGCTAGGCTACCACAGTCCCATAATTACACAGAACCAGTGTATCTGTAGTGATGTAGCGGTCTGGGGCTGGTTTTCCTTTATGTAAACTGGGCTACATTGATGTAAGGTGACTGGAATTAAAGTACAGAAGCTGTAAAAGTGAAGGGATGTTTAATTACAGGAAACGGTTCAACTTTATGGCAAGTTGTGGAAGGGAGATTTTCATTTCAACAGGACAATGTCCTTGTCTAAATTCTGTGTGGAAGAACTTGTAACCTCAAATACAATCCAGTCACATAATTGTGTCTGTAATTGATCATGTTTGATGTACTGGGTGTTCTCGTTTTTTTTTGCCATATCGGTACATTTCTGGCCATCCTCACAACAGACTTATGTTTAGTCTATCGTAAGCTTAATCAGTTACCTGGTAGAACAGGGGTTTTACATTTATATGTGATACAAAGTCCAGAAATGTTCTGCAAAATAAATGAATAAAGATTTGTAATCCTTTAGAAAGTTTGCTTGGAAGAATGTGATCAGCACTTGGTATCGTATTATAACGTGTTTTACCGTTGTGCTTGGCAGAGCTGACAGTTTGGCCCGTCTTCCACCAGTGGTAGTTCTGTGTCAGTCAGGTCTGGCCAATGTGTTATCTTGTTATGGTAGTTTGCTTGCATCTATTACACATTTGAAAGTTAAGGTTACTTATTAGTGGTTCGTTTTCATGTAGTTTGTTATCTGATTTGCTGTCGCGATCATTTTGCCATTTGTTTAGTATAGATGAGTGAACGATCAGGGTGTTTGAAGCACACACACAAAGTATTCCAAATACTATAGTTTCAAATATTTAGTTTTTAAATGAGCAACATTTTTGAACCATACTGCTCACAAAAATAGTTCTAAACTAATGAAATAGCCCCTATATTTTGAGCACTATATTTTTGCCCTTGGTCCATTTCACTTTGTTCCCGTTATTACAGTAAGTCTTTTTTGTAATGTACCATTGTGAAATTGGTACTTATAGATGATTGTGTACTTGCATCATGGCGTCAACCTTCAGCTGTGTGCACATTTTGGAAGTTGCTCTTTATAAAAGCATTGCCAAATGACTAAATGTTAAAGTAATATGCACCACTGAATACATTTAATTGAAAAAAATAGATAGTAAAAAATTACTTTCTCAACCTGGGAGAACAGATTCCTGGCCTGGAATGACAAAACAATGAGAATTGGATGCACATTTCAAAGGTGCTTCGCAAGTAAAAAGCCTTGCCACATGCATACGGAATTTAGCTTTGACTAGTCATGCAGCGTGTTTTGCCTCTTTTGTGTAAAAACAGTAATGAGGCCATTAGCTTAAACAATTTCCCCAGGATTATAGACCTGTTTAACTGCTTCCTGCTTGCATCTGCCTGTGAGCGTACATCTAAATGAGTGCCTTAAATGGAACTAATAGCTTTTTAGCTACTTTTATATCATGTTGTGACAGTTTTCTCTCCAAAAGGAATGGTACAATCAAACACGTTACATGAACTGATTTGCCTAATGCTAATTAGTAACTCTCCGTCGTAATCAACTATAGCATTTTAGCTGTTCTGTTTGTTTAATCGAACCTAATATTTACACAGAAACAGGGATGATCGAGAGGCAAAATCAAAGTGAGACAGGCTAAACAGTAAAGAGGTTTTTATAGTCTCCTGAGAACATGAGAGTCGAGATAAAAACAAATCTAACAGTCCCAGCGATCACACTGAGCTGACCTCTCTGCAGTAGCTGCATTATAGTACTGGTCAAAGGTCTTCACGAAGCAGGCAAAAGTGATCCAAACCCGCTCTTTTATATCATATGTAACTCACATGTTATTTATATTATATATATATATTAAAACTTAGAGTTTTTTCTAATTAATATTTTTAATTAAAATTATTTTATTTTTTTTATTTTCTGGGTCCTCTGTGGGGAGTCTGCATATTCTCCATATTAGCTTGATCCCACAGTCAAAAGACATGTATTTTAGGTTAAATGGTGTCTTTAAAGTGTCCCTAGTGTGTAAGTCTATGTATGAGTGTATGTGCCCTATAATGGATTGGCAACGTCAAAGGGACGTTCAAATAATGTCCGTATCACGTCGGTTAGTCTATCAGGTGTTGTTCTTGCCATGTGAAAAATGTTTAAAAAGATTAGAATCAAAACTAAATATGGAATTTGGGGAGAAAATCAGCTTTGGGCAACTCTAACTTGCTATGAACACAGCATTAGTGATGTTACACCATTCTACACACAAGACATAACTAGTTTGTATGAGTTCCCTCTATATTTTCCAGTTGTCTAGTTTGTTAGAGTAAAGTTCAGTAACAGAGCTCATCCAACTTACAGAGGTGCATTAGAGCATGCAAACGCTCTGAACTTTTGAAGCCCATTACAAGCTCCAGTAAGCTCTGCTAGTGTTCAGCTTGTGCCTGCCTCAGGTGTCTGTAACAGTGTGGAAATGAGGGTCACACTAGTACAGAATCAGTCAAAAGAATCAGTTTATTGACCCATTTCTCAATTCTCAGAAAATTCACACTTCTGTTAATAACACATACAGTGCCATTTCATTATTTTATTTACTTTTTAATCCTGGACAGGGTCACCGGGGGGTACCTAGCCAGCGGCACAAGGCACCTAGACAGGGCTCCAGCCTATCATAGAACACACACAATCACTTTAATCATTTTAGTGTAATCAATTAACCTAAAGCATAAAACATATCTTTGAAATTTGTGTGTGTGTGGGGGGGGGGCACTAGCGTACCCTGCATTAAAACAAGGACCTTCTCGCTGAGGTCACCCGCCGTACCACCCCAGTCCCATCTTTTAATTAATGTTTTCACAATTTTAAACGACGGCACCCTGGCCTGTGTCCCACGTCACCCCAACAACGCATAATTCTGAGACTCATAAGGAGAAATCCTGCTCATGGGAATTCCCACTCAGATACAGGCCTACCTGAAGCACAGGCAGAGTTGAGGTGGTTGTACCTCATAATCAAAACCTGTGGAGACACTCACCAGCCATGATCTTGGTTGGTTCCACTGAGTAAGTGTAGCCTAAATGAAGCTGAATTACTTTGCAGCTTCAAAGGTTATGGTCCTAATATTTTGATTAGTAGACAGGACACAGGATAGGCAATAATACTTATTTAGTCTCTTACGCCAGACATCTATTTTAACATCTATTTCCAGAGTCTGTTCCGTTTTTGCTTGAAAGGGTAACTAACCCTCTCCAACCCTCCTCTTTTATCCAGGATTTGGGAAATGGCACCTGTTGAGGCAGGTGTTTCAGGTGTTAAGAGAGAGAGAGAGTGTGTGTGTGTGTGTGTGTGTGTGTTTGTCCTGGGATATGAACTCAAGCACCTGGACAGTGTTTCCGGCAGCTTAGTTTATAACTGTGCTTCCCCCTGATCTAACAGGCCAGCAACAGGATAAAAGACAGGACAAGAGAAGCTGTAGCAAAGCTGGTAATGAGACAGTGGGACAACAGAGAAGGTCTAGTTTTCACAAGAAATCAGGACATTCTGACTATAATGTACATTTGGATTTGTCAAGGACTGAGATTAGATCTATCCAGGTTACCTGTTTATTGAGCATGTCAGAAAGCTTGGCAATTAGACATGACTAAAGATGTGCTGCCCAATGGTTTCCTAAATAAGAAATATGTAGAACTGAGCAGAATTTGTTACAAAATGTTATGTCATTCCTGGTCACCCTAGCAAACTTTGAGTCAAAGCAATAATGTAAAAGTTTTCCAAGTTGATTTCTTATGAGCAGAACAGCCAATTATATACTGTACATCACTGCAGAAGCCAGTCTGGCCTAGAACAGTGTTTTTAGATGACCGACTGTCTGACTGAGTAACGCATTGCTGGTTTGACATATGAACGCTTCACTTTCTAGGAAAAGTCAATGCAGATAATTCATATTTTTAGAACTCGGTCTACTGAAGAATCCATTAATCCACAGCTCCACAGTTGCTGTTTCCGAAGCTTCAAGCTGACCTCTAACCTGTATTTTTGCAGACAGACTGAAACAATATGAAACATTATATTAAACTATTTTTTTGAAAGCCTATAAGTAAAAATGTGTTGTACGGGCAACGTTCATCTTCTTTTGGATATACAGTAATATTGTTATGAGCTAGTGGTAGCAGCAGGTCACGTCGGTGAATGCCTGCCAGCGTTCTAATGAGCAGCAGATTGTGGCAGTTGTCTGGGAGCCACTATTGTTAATGATGCATCTGTATGCGTGCGTGTGTGTGTGTGTGTGTGTGTGTGTGTGTGTGTGTGTGTCTGCAGTCGAGGACAGGTGCAGTTGTTTACATGGAGGAACGTGTCTCCCACATGGCGAGGGTTTCCAGTGTTTCTGCCCACAGGGTTACACAGGAGAGAGCTGTGAGATTGGTGAGTACATGCCACTTACACACTATAACCAATAAGTACTTAATCCCAGTCGCTACATGCTACAACCTGAATCTGCTACAACTTGATTATATGGGAATTTACATTGCCATTGCCATTATCCAGAGTGACTTTAATTCTTCAAATTCTTAATCCAATCTTACAACCAATGCAATGGATTGTAAACCCACACAAGCAACTCTGTGTGCAGGGGCAAGAACAACCCTAGACAGGTCGCCAATACATCGTAGGACACAGTCACAAACACAGTCACACACTAAGGGCCACTTTAAAGACACCAATTACCCTAACACGCATGTTTTTGCACTGTGGGAGGAAACCGGAGTACCCGGAGTAAACCCAAGCAGACACGGGTAGGACATGCAGACTCCACACAGACAGGACTATAGGCTATATCCAGGCTATATCCAGTTGACTGGTATCAGTAACTCACGATCTTGGTCTTGACTCTGGTTTGACTACTAAGAGTCTTGGCCTTGATTTGGACTTGATGCGTCACAGTCTTGGTCTTCAGATTTGACTACAACACTACTAATTTGCATATCTGTCGCCCATCGCCCATATTTACATGCTGCCTGGTTTCAGACCTTTACATCGTGTTGCTTCCCTCTTACTTTCTGTAAAGGATAAGAACTATGTACATATTTCAAACTCACAGTATATACATACTGATAATTACATTATTAAACTAGGCTCAGCTCCCACGTGGACTGAACGTTATGCTCTTGGAACAGAGGAGACGTGGCGAGAGTGAGCTGTGCCTCTCGCTCAAGGGCCGTTATAACAATTAATTTCTGTGGGAAGTAGATATATTTTGTACAAACAGTTACCAACTTTGTCATTACTCACCTTCTTATTAAAATATCTCACTAGAGGGATCTAATAAATCTGGCGACAAATTTGAAAAAATGGCAACACTGTAGCAGCTGTCCATGATTGGGGAGGGGCACCCAGAACCGGTAATCCATCAACTAACAGCCAGAAGAAAACATCATGCTTTTAAAGACAAAATCACAAGGATGCTGTGCCCAGCAATAATTTGGGAGAACATTTTAGACCCTGTCCAAACTTTGAGGGAGCCATGCCCCCAGAAAAGTACTACAGCTATAACAGCTAAGTCAGCACAGTCCCATGTACGAATGAAGTTGCAACTAAAGCCATGTTGCTAAAACTAAAAATGTATAGGAAGTAATGGGACATGCTGTATGTTTTGCCATATGTCAGATCTCGAATATGTCGAATGTCTTGTCATTTGCAAGTTGGCACATCAGAGCACAAATACTGTCCATGTTTTCTATGATACCATTTCTGATCTCACCAGGCTTCTGTGGTATTGAATTTAGAGCTAATGAGATTAAAAATATGCCAGTTGGCAAGACATCCTCCTTCATAAATCACACTACGACTTCCACTGCATAGAAATAAGATATCTGATAAGATATCAGATAAGAGTCTGTACATGAACTACTCTACACATACACACACTTCCTTCCACAACAATATAATCACCTTCATCATGCTACATCTCCCGCTTTACCCCTCACAGTTTATGCCTGCAGGGGAGCTGGATTTCAGTGTGTCGTTGCCGCAGTTATTTACAGCTCAGTCTGAGACCCTGCGGCATCAGGAATAAATCAAGCAGCATTTACGCAGCGGATAGCAAACGCTCGATTTATCCTATGAGCGCCGTTCAGACGATGGGATTTGCAATGTTCGGTGTAGAACGCCATTCATGGCTGTTTCCTTCAGTGTACCCTGAGTTACCTTCATGTACAGAGTGAGTCAGCCTGTATTTGTAGAGGTCACCAAATGTTAAAGAGCTGCATAATCAAAACTGGAATTGCACTCGATACGATGCGGCCCCATAGTTAAAAGTCATACAGAAAATGAGCGGGACATGCAGGACTCAGCTGCCATACAGAAAAGGATCGATGCCTGGGGTATTGTATTAAGGTCACAGACCAAGTACTGCATCACAGGATGGACATAAAAATGGTCACGTTAAGGTCGAAAGGTCAGGGTAAACCGTTGTAGCTGCCGTCCTGCCTGCTTTTATTCTTCTGCCTTCTGACATGAATGCAATTACTCTCAATGCTTGGATTAGTCAGGGTTAGTTTTATTTTAATGGACTGCTTTGATTGGCTATTCAGCTGTTACTGGCAGTCTGCTTTAATATGTCAGCTTTGTATCGGTTCAGGATTTATTCGGTCTAGCCCAATTCGCCTATGCAAAATAAGTGATTAGCATCATGACTGATCTCTAAAAAAAACTTCATTTTAAAGACACAGGAATCAGGAATTGATCAAATAATTTAAAATATAATACAAATGTGACTTTGTGGCTTTTTTCCATTTGTCACAGATCATGATATTGTACTTGACAGTTTTATTTATATCAGCCCCATTTTGCGCTACAGTTGTAATATAAGGAGTCACATTCAATTTTTATGATTAATATATTCTTTTTTTGTTGCCTGTGTTGTTTAATTTCAGGATTTTGAGCATATCCCTTTTCTGGGCACACCAGTCCAACACAGGACGGTAATTTTAATTTTTTTCTGTAAGTTTTATATTCTGCAGTGCCAGGGAATGATTGCCATATCATGCCTGCCCCCACTCATGCTTAGTCATTAGTGCCCCTGTAACAACCAGCACACCTGGGTAACAGTGCTTAAATGCATCATGAACTGAGGACTTTAACGAGTGTTTGGTAGAACACTATACTGTAACATAGCAGGGCCTATGATAAGTAATGTTAAGTTAATGTTTAAAACACGTCAGCCAAAATCATTAACACAAAGCTTATTTCATAATAAAGTGTTGAAAAATCTGTTACACTACAGTGTTCCTGCTTAGGTTGCTGCAGCCTGAAAGCCTATTTGTGTTAGAGTATCATACTACACAGCGGTTCTAACTGTATTCCTTTTGGTTGGGTGTCATTAATAACCATTTGTAGAACCCAAGGGGAATTATTTGCTCTACAGTATACACTGTACAGTATATGTAAAAACTTGGGGGTAAAAATGCAGATATTGTTCATCTGAATTACTAAGTCACTGTGTACTGAATTGTGATACATTGTGTTGGCGGTCACGTGACTTCACTCGCACTCAAAATGTGTCAAAAACTGAGCTACCACTGTATTTACAGATACCGTATTTTTATACAGTATTTAAATATTACATACATTATATTTTATTACATTTTCTTTACATTTTCGTCTGTATTAATTTTTATATTTTGCTTCTATTTAGTTAACCTAGTAATATAAACATATTTATAGAATTAACAGTTTAATTCTTACATGCATCATCTAGACTGCTCAAGGAGGTTGGTTCCATTTTTGAGTTCCTCTCATGGTTTTTTCCTTATAGTATTTAGGGAGTTTTTCCTTGCCACTGTTGCCCTGGGCTTGGGGCTGTGGGCCTAGATATTCGTAAAGCTGCTTTGAGAAAATTCTCCATTGTAAAAAGCCCCTAGAAATTTGTACAATATACAACCATTTTCCTGTAACATAATGGAACAAGTCAGATCTATTTTTGGTATATTTTTGGGGTTTTGAATGGAAATGGCACAACCCAATTAAATATGCTTCATGACAGAATGATCAGCCAGGGCATGAGACATAAGACGTAAGCATATGAAACTGGGCTGGAGCTCATGGTACCTGTGGATTTGCAGCAGCTGTGCTGTTTCACTGAGCTGAACCAGTCTGCATTATGCACAAGCAGATTAATATTCATGAGGAGCAAAAGGACATTGCGAGGCTGAGCGAGTGGGGAAAATGACCTTGTCACTGCTGCCAGTTGCATCTCGAATGACCCACTGGAGAAACTTATCATACTATTATAACATGGGGGTGCTTCTGGTCTGGTCACATGGCAACCTGGACATCTCTGGCAGCAACGAGCCAGACAACGATTCAAAGAGGCTCAACATTTGGAACCTGTGCTCTACCCAGGGAGCCATTCTGGTTTGATCCCCACCTCTGCTGGAGAAAGATCTGTCTGTTTCATTTTGGTTGACTGGTAGCATCCAATGGTTTCTGGGCAGAGAAAGTCCAAGCTGTTGTGCTTTGTATAGTTTCGGTTCTCAGTGGGTATTCAATCTGTATTTACATCATTGCCGCCAAGTGTCTCCACAGATGATGGCTTGGCCTGCAGTAATGTGAATAAACCAGTGGTGCCCTATCATACAGTTTTGTTAGTGACCAATATGTGTGGTATCTCCTTAATATTGTGTAATGTTACAAAATATCTTATCAACCTTTTCTTAATTCCACAAAGCTGATTATAGAAGTTTCTATTTGCCAATAATATTCTTCATAATATTACCTGATTTACTGTATTGACATCACTTGTGCTGCTTCGTTTTCTTTTTTCATTTGTTTGTTTTTTATGCCTGCATGAGGAAGCAGTGATTACTGTTTATATTCTGTGTCATTTGAAACTCTTTTTGTTTGTTTACTCTTTAAAATGATGGCTTGTATTGGCTCTAAAATGCCCACCTTGGACACTTGCTTGTGTCTTTTGTTTTAGATTTGTCTCACATTCGTTTGTACATTATTGTGATTGATAATCGTGATGCTGGTGCCGACCTACGTTGAGCACTTATTTCTTTTATTTTTATTTCACTGGCGTGTTCTTCTGGGTTGTGTGTGGTGATGGGGACTATTGGCCATTTCCTCTCCTTCCCTATACCCCTTTACATGTTCTGGTATGCCAGCCATAGACTGGGATATAACACTACAAACTACTCACTCAAAAGTGTGCAGTATTTACTTCACAGAGACTTGACAGCTTAACATAAACATCTATGCTAAATGGTGTATGCTACACTATGCATTTTAAACACGGCTGTTATCTAGACATTCATTGTTATTATGAGATCTCACCTGGCTTTGTGAGCATCTTGTTAGCTACATTAGCACCCCAGTTTTTGGCGTTAATGTTTCCACCTGTGCGTTTCTTCATTTATAATCGAGCAGATGTGGAGGGAAAGAAGGCAGCCAAGTAATCTGTTGTCCTGCTGTCTATCTTCATTAATGAAATACTTAAGAGGTTTTCATGAGGTTCTATGTCTGGTTTCTAATCCTTCTAGAGAGAACTAGGGCACATGTACACAAATACCCATACTCACTCCCTTGTACTGGGACACTTCAGATACAGCAGTTAACACAAAGTACAAAATGGAAATGTTAGGTTTCAAAAAGTTAATAAGCATTGATTGAGCACCACTTTAAATATGAACTTGGGTGGTTGACTGTAAATCTAAAGATAAGGGAGGAACGTTCGGTTCCCCTGCCTTGCATGCAAGGTGCAGGAAAGGAGACCTTGAAATATTTCTGCCCTAATGAAAACAAGTCAACGATCAGATCTAACTAGTTTTGGAGACCAAGGCATGCAAAAGTATAAAAAAGTATGAGTGTCCAGCACTCAAGTCAGACTCTTCCAACCCGCTCAAAGAAAAAGAGACTCGGAACAGCAGCTGCTTGAGCCATAAAAAAACCCACTTTTGAGCCATATGGTTTTGATTTACAAATAAATTAATTATCCTGTGAACCTGTGAAAATGACTTGACCCTTGATCTCACCAAAGATTTGTCGATTTCCAACAGAAACCAATGCAGACACAGGAAGAAGAGAAAATTAATAAATTAAACATAGGCAAACCCAAATCTTTGAAGTTTTGAGCACAAACCCCAGTGCACCCTGGACCAAACATTAAATACACATTCATATGTTATGCTCTAACCCATCAGTGCCTTCTGGCCAGGATGTACAGTATATAACATACATGCACAATTGCCTGTACCCGTGCAAGTCCTGCCATCCCATGCAGGGTGCATTTATGCTTGCACCCCTTCAGATCGACCCTCTGTCCAGGATAAGTGTCAACAGTACTCAGAGGAAAAAATGTTACGAATCTCTAAGTGAAGAATTAAATGGAATCTCATCAATCTTACTTTCATTAATGTTTAGCTGCATAAAGCATTTATATCTCAAAACTCCTTTCAGTGCTACTTTTAAAGCCACACTCCCCAACACATGCAACTGTGAATCCAAATATTAAAGGTAGGTGGGCAAAATGCCTCCTGATTGTTTGTATACCTGCTAATCCGTTGCATTTTGTGTAATCTCCATTTTCACGTACAGAGCCTGAAGCGGCAACATACATATTTTTTTAACATGTACTGGATTTATACCTGCCAGAACCCAACAAGAAAAGATCCTAACAGATAATAACTGACCCCTTCTTTATTGAGGCATTTAGCAGGCATTTTATGTCAAAGTTGTATTGATCAGCTTAATAGCTGCCTTTAGATGTTACTGAGTTTTGACAAATAATATTCAATCTTTTCCTTTTTAATTTCCCTTACATGGACACGTTGAAATGAATCTTTATGGTAATTACACATATCTTTCTGATGATGTAAGGGGGGCACAAGGGGTACCCACTGTAAAAAGTACAAATGTCATTGGTATTTCACCAGTAGATAGAACTACAGTTGTTTGTATTACACACATTTAGGTTTGTGGGACTGTGGTAGCCTAGCGGTTAAGGTACTGGACTGTAATGAACAGGACCTGAATGATATGAATGGTCCTGGGTTTAAATTCCACCTCTGCCAAGCTGCCACAGTTGGGTCCTTAAGCAAGGCCCTTAACCCACCATTGCTTGAATTGTAGGACTGGATGAGTTGTAAGTTGCTCTGGATAAGGGCGTTTGCTAAATGCTGTAAATGTAAATGTGTGCAAGATATTTATATATACTGCTCACAAAAATTAGGGGATCAGCTCATTAACTCAATCATCCAGAGCATTTTAAGTTAAGAACCTTGTTTAAAGGACAATCAGTGGCATAGTGGTTGAACTGGGATTTAAACTAACAACATAGCGGTTAATAGTCCAGAGCCTCCACCACTTCATTTATACTGTAGCTGTATGAGGGTCAATACAGACATTTATATGTTTAATTTACTTACCCATGGTAATAAATACAGTGCAGCAGAAGGTGTTGTTGGTGCCAGACAGCTCTGTGTTCCAGGGATCAGCCCTTCCCTTTGGGCGCTGTGTGAAGATTAGCATTGGTTTTCTCACAGTTCCCTAAAACACACCAGTACTGGCTTCGTTTAGGTATTTCTTCTTCTAATTTCCCCCGCACCTTATCCTGGGGACTAAGGGGTAAAGAAGAATAAAGGAAACAATAGATATACGAGTGAAATAAAATATGAAAAACATCACAGACTCTTAAACATTACATGACATTCAATATCACAACGGTAACACTTCAGTAACAAGTATAGAGTCCACAAAAAATTAAATATCAACTACTTTTTGTGAGCACTGTAATTAGTGTCTATACCTAGCAAAGATGACATCTATATTTACCTAAAATACAGCCTATTCCAGAGAGGCTTACAACTGAAAGGTAAAAGGGCTTTGCTCAAGGACCATTAGCCATTAGGCAGAGTCAAGATTTGAAATTACAGCCTTCTTGTTATAATCCATGACTTTAAGGACCAAGTCACCACTCTCCAGAATAGGTTGACAAATTTCCAAAGTATTCATTCAAAGACTGGCGCAGCCAACTACGCCAAATTTATTATCCTGTTCCCTTTCAGATTGTAAATGCAAACATAATGTTGATTTCATCTGGAGAAATGGTTCCTGCTTCGTAATGAGAGCGGTACCATTTATTGTGCTGTCCCTACAGTATTAAACCTGTTCCATTACCAAGTAACTAGTTCTTCCATTCATAACCTGCAAGATGTCATTTGTGTCCGGTTATTACATTTGGGTGCATTAGCATTGTAAAGCTACTGTGAACCTGTCATAGTTTTGTTTATATACACAAGGTTTTGCTAGGTGTATTCACATGAAGCTTCTTCTTTAAAGAGCAGTTGTGAGAATCAGGTGTGTGATGTCAGAAATTGTGTTTTGTTGATCCGATGCAAGCTGTGTGCGCCACCTTGTGCTTAGGCTTTCTACGATTGCCCAGATTAGCAGCAGAATTTGAGGATATCGCAAGGCCATCAGCACACCTGCATTGTTCCGAACATGGCACTGAGCTTATAGGAAGCCTCACTTTTGACAGGGTGATGTGAAGGTGGAGGAAGCCAGAGAGGCTCAAAGTGAGGGCGCTGTAAGGTTGAAATGTTTTGACAAGCCTCCCCATTAGGTTTTTTTGTGACACCATGATTTGTAGTGGCAGATTTTGGAGGAAGAGCAGCTTCACCAAATCTCCTGGGAAAGCAGCCGATTCGACAGACCTCCAAGACAGGACGACTTTTCATAGCCCTCTGCTACGTTGACAGATTTACAGAAAGATGTTATAAAAAAGACCTCACAGTGCTGTCGGCATGTCAAATAGATGAGTAGCCTGCTTCTTCCAGCCTAAGACAATGTTCACTATAGTGACAATTAGGGATTGGGAATTTGAGGTAATGTTGTTGCCAAGTATTCAGACATTTACCTCAGTATTGTGTGTTCATGGAATAATTTTGCTTGAGGCTACCTGAAGCACCAGCTTAATAAAAGATGTAACTGGGCAGAGAGTTAACTAAAATTGGTACATTAATGCATTCAGATATAGACAACTGCTGATATTTGTTGAATTTCAGTACATTTCTGTTACTCTTGGTTTGTTTAGCAGTCAAAGTAATGGACTAGGGACCAAAAGGTCTAGGTTTTAAATCCCACCTGTGCCAATCTGCCATGGTTGGGCCCTTGAGCAAGACCCTTAAACCAGAATTGCTCGCCAAATTTTATCACCTGTAAATCGTTCTGGATAAAGGATTCTGCTAAATGATGTAATGATATTTTGCGGCAGCAACGTGCCGTTGTGCCTGTGTGAGGGGAGACTGATCAGAAAATCAACCCCAGAGCTGAAACAGTGACGACTGCCATGAATGAGATGAACTGACATCTAGTCCAGGGCATGTCTGCTCCGTCACATTAACACAAGAGTCTGTTTGAAAAAGTGAGCTAGAAGCTTGCACACGCCGCTTCTAATAAAAGTACCTAAAGATTTTGAATGAATGCATTATATTGAACCTTATATGTAATTGTATGACACTGTACTGCTTTTTAAAGAAAAAATGTTGTATTATTTCAGTAAGAACCACTAGTCAACAATATTTTAATTCAATGCCAAAACTTCATGCTGACTGTTTTGGGCAGTATGGCTCTGTTCTAGGGTCTCTCTACCTTTCCATGAGCTTACATGGACTGTGGTTGCGTAGTGGTCAAGGTACTGGACTATGGACCAGAAGGTTCAGGGATTAAATCCCACATCTGCTAAAATACCACAGTTGGGTCCCTGAGCAAGGCCCTTAATCCACAATTGCTTGGATTGTAAGACTGTATTAACTGCAAGTTGCTCTGGATAAGGGCGTCTGCTAAATGACATAAATGTAAATGTACATGAAAAGTCATGGGCAGGGGAAGCAGCAGAGCTGAGCAGAGCAGGCATCAATGATACCATACTTAACACTGATTAATTTAGGTAAGACATAAAGAGAAATTGGGGAGGAGGCAGATTTCAAAATGGCTTGCATAGGCACTGTAAGGACGTGCAGTCCATAACAGCTTAATTAGGAAGCCTGATCGATTGCCTATAACCATCAGCTGATTTAGAGAAGATGGAGAGTTCACTGCCTGAACTAATGTTATGCTAAATATATATAAATATATTAATCACAATTAATATGGCAATATTGTGAGGTTACTGCAACTAATTATGAACATGTGTTATCCCTGTATATAAGCTAATCTACCTTATTATTGCAATGAGATTTTCACTTTAAATTTTTTTTTGGCAATTAACATTATCACCAAGTTAAAAATAATAAACTGTAGGCTCAGCTATGGCAAGACTACAAGCTGCAATATTACCAGTAACAATGTGAAAAAACATTGCATTTAAACACAGCATTTTAACCAAAAACTATTAACCAGACTTTTATCTGCTGTAAGTCTATCAGAGCTCAGATCAAACAGTCTAATTGGAATGCATTTTCTTACTGGTTAGTTCTGACAGAGATATTAAGTGGTATGAATTAAGACAACATGAAACATCAACTTTGAAAACATGTTTTAGGATGAAGCAAGCTTTTTCATATACCTAAGAAGCAACAGGAAAGTTGTCAGCTAATCCTGGACAACCAGGTTGGGTTTTGGATGTTAGCATGCTGGTCACAAGATCATACAAGATCTACTTTGCATAGGGATTAAATGGTTTATTGTCTTGCTGGTAAAAACTGATACTGGTAAAAAAGCTGATTTTCCAGCATACAAAAGTCAAAAACACAAGCTGGGCTTATTTTCAGCAGGTAATTTAAGCTGTGCAGGATATGTTACAGTAGTATTCCTTAAACTTAGCAATGTAACTATCACACTTATCCTCTACATTTATAACTATGTATCTACTACAGGATTTATACTTCCATATTTGGAAATTGTGTTTTGTGATGTCATATTGCAGGAGAGGTAGCATGAAACTAGCAACATGCATTAGCTACTCAAACCCAATGTTATGACTTAAACAACTGAACAAATCAAAAACCTATAACCTGTAAGTATATTAACATGGATTTTCCTTATTTAAAAACAGCAACAGCAAAACCTACCTCTGTTTTGACTTTGACTTTAGTAACTGCTTAGCATCCAGTACTGGTTTAAACTCACTATATAACGTTTAAGCACCAGTACATAAACATAACACAGCACTAACAACACCCAGTCACATTTTATATTCCAATGAATGCAGGCTGATGACATCACAGTGTTGTGCACTGGCTATCCATGACCAATACAAGCTAGGCTAATCAGCTTTTTATGCGCTGGCCTGCTAGCTTTGGCAGTGTGCTAACATAGCCTACACTAAATCACAGTTGTTTTTAGCACATTTGCCTTCTAGCAATACAAATACATCCGTGAGTGTAAAATACTGTAACTCAAGACTTTTTCACCTATTTCTCCCCAAGATCTAGGTGAGCTGCTAAGTTAGCTAATCATGAACAGCAGCCACCATTGCTGGTTATAGCCATTATAGCTAAAGAGACGTAAAAATAATACTTTCTTTAACACGATTTAAATGTATTATTGTTCTGGAATATAGACACAATCTTAGATGTTCTGTTAGAGTTCAAGCAACTCTCACACTGGTAATTAGCAAGTCTAAATGCATTAAATAACTCTGAGAATCAACTCAAGCAAATATAGTTCATATACAGTTAGCTAATTATCGGATGGCAGGAGGACTTTCGGACAATTTGCATATTCATAAATATTGATAGATTTTGACATTTAAAAATTTAAATATGTAAATGATTTAAAGTTGCTCCTAGACCATTTAGTATTTTCTTTTTTCTTTATTTAGGCATTAACATTTATTTTCCTATTTGCTTGTTCCTAGTCAGGGTCGCAGGAAGGCCAGTGCCCAGCTGGTGGCACATGGTTCAAGGCAGGATTAACCCTAGACAGGGCACCAATCCATCGCAGGACACACACTCACTCACACACTCTCACACACTAAGGTCAAGTCAAATCAGATTTATTTATCTAACTTTTTATAATGGTGCATTGTCTCACCATTATCTTAAAAGGCCAATCCCAAATTGAGCAAGCCTAGGGTGGCAATGGAAAAAAAACTTCCTTGTTGTAAGAAAGAAAGCTTGGGAGAAACGAGACTCAAAAAGGGGAAATTATCCTCATTGGGTGGACTAGATGCTAATTCAAATAGTTAAGTTTGTATCAATAGTAGAACTAAGTAAATAATAACAGTTAAATAATAAATAATAAATGTAATGAATGTAAAAAAGATGCATATTAGATGTCGGATGAACTAAGGGCACTTTGGAATCACCAATTAACCTAACACACGTCTTTTGAATGTGAGAGGAAACTGGAGTACCGAGAGTAAATCCACGCAGACACGGGGAACACACACAGGCAAAGCCCAGGGTCAGGATCGAACCAGGAATGAGGCGACAGTGCTAACCAATGCACCACCATGCTGCTTTAAACATTAACAAGTAAAGGAAAAGTTGTCCTTACAGTAAATGCATATTAGCTTGTAGATATTTTACAGTCATGGAAGTCATGAACGATATTATTCCAATTCATGTGACAGAATCTGGTGTATGAATAAGCTTCAGTAGGACAACAAACAGTCTTCACTAATGATTTTGGAAGCACAGTTTGTATAAACAGAGCTTGTGGAAGCTCTGTAGCTATAGCACCTTAGCTGTACACATTTATTGACCAGAGCATTCAAGGTTGGAGCCTCGGCAGGGGCTTTAAGCCTCAGCTGCTTAGATTGAATCTTATAATACTGTCTCACTTGAAAGTCTCTCTAGATAAGAAGATCTGTTTTTGTTTGTTTGTGTTTGTGTATCGTTCAGTAAAACAGTAATTTATGTCCTTTTTACATACGGGTTATAAGCAGGCTTCTGCATGTGTGTTGAAAGTTAATTCATTTTTAATTAAAGGTTATAAAATATGTTTTACATTTATATGTGTTAAGAATTTTTAATAGCATCCCTGGTGAAGTAGTAATAATAGCTTTCCTGACAGTGAGTAGTTATTGTATTTGTATGCTCAGGGATGGGCAGTCCATTAGGATGTGCCTTTCATACAGCTGGTAAATTGGGGGCTTGAGGAGGTGTTTGTGTGTCAGCTCTGAGTGTCCAATCCGGTATGTTGTCTGGATACTCTGGTTTATTAGATTTCTGTAGTAGGACTTTCCTTCCATTTTCCTATAGTTTCATATAGTGTACTGTGAGGTTTACTGTGCCACTTGATTTGACATAACATTGATTTCTCAGAAGGCATCTATTTCTTTTTTTGGCTGGGGGGTGTTGGTAATGGGTGTTGGTAAATCTTGTCATCTGTTGCTGTCCAGGCAGTTTGATCCTCTCTTTCCTTGCTTGGGATTCCGATGTGACTTGGTCCAACAGTAAACAATTTTATATTGTTGTTCTCACAACATGATTTTGAGCCGTATTTCAGAGATGATGGGATGGTCTGTATCAAGGCATTCCAGGGCTTTTATGCAATATTTTGAATCTGTACATGAGGTATTTTTAGTGGTTGTTTGCTTTTACACACTGCAGTGTGCAGTAACATCCAATAAGTTGGCCTATCCTTCCGTAGTAAATATGGAACTGTGCTTAGGTAAGTTCATGCATTATTGTAGTTGGTGAATGAGACGGCCTGACTTTAGTTTTTCTTTTTTGCTGGTAATGTAAATCATGTATGAAAATGCTACATTATGATTTTATGTTAGCTCCTGAAAACATTGAAAGCTTTTTCCTCAGGGAAATGCTACCAGGTAGCGACCTCAGGTGTAATTGTATTGTAGGATCTCAGCTGGACACGTCTGAGCTGATTTAGCTTTGGTTTGGGTTTAGCAGTGAACAAACACAGCTGGTCAATGTTTGGCCTGTAGATAGTCTGACGTAATCTCTATACAGCACAGGATGGATTGGGTGCCATATTTAATGAGGAAGCTGTATTTGTTTTGAGGAGCTGTGCATGTCCTCATGTGTAGAACCTAACATCTTTGAGGTCCCGCTGTCTCTAGGTTCTAATGTAATGTGACAGCTTTGCTTGCTTCAGTAAACATTTTTAATGCTCCTCACACACACTGACAGCCTCATCCCCGAAATGAAATGCTATTAGAAAAATCATACCTGCTGTTGTAATCACTTCGTTCATGCAGGAGACATTTCAGGGTGCTATCATGTTTAGAGAACTAATCTATAGTGGCACTGAGACACACAAGTAATAGGCAATAATCAACAGTACGGCCTGGCTGAGGTAAAATTGCTTGGTTGGTGGACAGTGAAGACCACTTTGTGTAAAACAGTCTAAACTGATTTACAGTGGTGCTTCAGCCAAAACAAGTCGTTGCATGGCTTCTTCAACAAAAAAACATAATAAGGAAAGTTATACATATGACAAAGGGGTTGGTTTTTTTAGTCAGGGAAGAAAACTTTCCTAGGAAACACCTACTCACAAGTGGCACAATTTCAGAAGTTTTCTCTAAGTTGTTTTGCTAGTTTGTTCACTTTAGCAGTTGTTCAGTGTTGCCCTGCATGCGTGATGGTTTTCAGTTCTGAGAACTAGATGATTGGATTCCTCCATCAATATATGTAATCTTTAGTCTAAATCTCAGCCTGACCTTTACATCAGACTCACCTGTGATTGGACTAATAGTGTAATTACTTTCAATCATACTTTGAAATTACACCCTTTTGTGGTCTGTCAAAATCTGATAGAAATCCCTCACTTTTTTAAATCAGACCATCTTCTGGTCTCACTAAATTGGATATTTGGGGGGTTGTTCCATAGTCTGTACAAAATTGAGTGAAAGCAATTTAGTGAAAGTAAAAGTGCTCCCTGGATAAGAGCCCAGTCCATTGTAGGATGTCATGGGCACATTACTCACTCTTCACATTGCAATTCCAGCTAAGGGTTTAAGGGCAGGTCCTCGGGATCTGCTGTTTCCAGCAGTTGGATCCTACTTCCAAGCAAAGACAACTACTAAAAAATAATCCAATAATGAGATATTGAGATCTGACCCATTTATGTATTTTCTAGTTGACAATATTTTTATTGTTTAATCACTTTATTACAAACTGGATCCACTGTGTGAAGTCCGTGCAATTCTGTAATAATCAAATCACTTTTTTAGTCTAAATGAAAACCGTAAAATTCCAGCTACTTTTTTAAAACTGGGCCCACTTATGGCTGCTCTAAATGAGAAGATATAATAATTTAATCATACTTGCCTGGTTTTCCAAATAACATTGCTGCTTTGAGATAATGCCTACATTAAAAAAACACTCTATAAACAAACTGGACAATTGAGATCTAACACCATTGTGTACTCTCAAATGGAAAAATGACTTTTTGAGCTCAGACCTTTAAGATCTCTTCTAATAGACGTCTGTAATGATCCAGTTACTGCACTTTTTGCGATCTGACCTTTTTGCCCTCCCAAAATGAGAAATCATTAATAGTCCAGTAAGCTTATGACTCGCCATTGACCTAGATTAATTAGATCTGGTCCATCTATGGCCATTCAAGTAAGATACCTGTAATAGACAAATGATTTTGGGGGATTGGAAGTTCTTTGCCTCTAAACTCAACCAAAAATTAGAATCAGTAAAACGTCTTCGTGTATAATCCAGCCTAATAATTTATATGTAAATAATTTTATATACGGTTAAATGTAATGTGAATTCAAAACAAATAATTTAAGGTGAATTGGTTCCATAAGGCCATTTGAATTCAGATTTGTTCGAAAATCATGGTCATGTTCTTGTTCAATATCATTACTGTGGACTTACTGCAAAAATAAATATAGGTAAACCTTAAAGAGGTTGAACTGCAGCCAGTCTGAAAACTTCAGAAGTCATTTAAAAGCTCTTATCTAAAATACTGTCATGATAAACTTTATCATCTACTGCTACTGATTTATATGAGATTTAAAACGGTGCTTTTCTCTGGCTGTGATTGGCAGGAACCTAAAAAAGCTGTATATCTGACTTTCTTAGCTGAGAATTTATGGGTGTTCACATTTTGCTGGCGTTCCTTTTAAACCAGCAATGGATTAAAGAGGCTCATAAATTACTGCTGCGGGGTATGGTTTGTAGAGTCCAGCCCTATCCAAAAACTTATTCTCATATCCTCTAATAATTCATGTTATGTATTATCTGCAGCCCAAGAAGTAAAGCAAAGAAGATTTTAAAGTGACTGATTTTGCATATGTGCCTTTTTCTTTTTTAATGGCTATTGGTTTAGAGCTTTGTTCTCTACATCTAGGCCCTGACTGCAAAACCCAAGGATATTTACTCATCTATTATGTAATTAATTTAAATGTAACAAGGGATTATTACACTTTGTGAGGCCACTGATTACAATGTGAAGTGTTTCTGAATTATGTGCCGAACAAAGGCATGTTGGCATTCACTTCAACTGGCCTTATAATTAAGGCGTCTTCGGGGGAAACACTGGTGCAGTTTAAATGTGCTTGCAAAAGCTACTCGGCTACATCTTCAGGCAGGCTGGAGCGGCGTTGCAGCTGTAATTACCTTGGAACTACAGGGGAATAATTAATCCACCCCCATTCATAGTGCATCCAGGTATTCATTAAGGCTATAAGTTTAATTAAAATGGCTCTTTAGGCTAAAATGTCAATTGAGACTAAAAAAATTCTGGTCCCAGGCAAGACCTTAGAAAGCTCCCTGTAGGTGTAATGTGGAGGCACATCTGGTTTGTAGCGTTCATCTTACACACCCAGCCATCATGAGCCTCTGGCTAGGCCAAATACTGACAGGCATCAATGCCAGAACAATCATAGGACCTGTCTTTGCCAGGTCTATACGCTGAAATGTAGGACCCAACAGAGAAGATCATCTGCAAGCGCACACCCAGAAAGCAAATGCAAATCCTGACAGCTATGAGACTCCTCGTCAAATCAACTTAGACCTCTCATAGAGAAGGGAGTAGTGGGCGATGATTAAAGGAGTACTACTTGCAGTAGGACTGACACATCCATTTATGTCATTTAAATTTCTTTTACTTTTGATGATGCTTTTATCCAGAGCAACTTACAATTGGGATTTTTACAGTCCAAACAAACAGTTGTAAGTTAAGGGCCTTGTTAACAAATAGATAGCAGGCTATGGATCTGTAATAACCTGTTCTAATTGTTAAGTAAAATATAGTAATCAGAGTTCAGTACAGTACCGTATACCGTAACGCCATATGTCGAGCAGCGCTGTACAGTGTCTTTGCAGGTTTAAGTCTGTTTACAGTGGCAACATTCAGAGTTAGAAGACAGATTTATATTTCCAAGAATAATGTATGATCATTTTGAAGACCTTGGCTGTTAAAGTGGACAGGCATCGATCAAGTGGATTCTAAATGGCTCATGCCTGTTATTCTGTATATTATAAAAAATAAAAAAAATATTGCCATATATGAGGTAGTACAAATTCGATTTAGATATATTGGCAAATCTTAATTTCATGTCTAGGTCACTAGATATATCACTGTTATATTAAAAGAGCTACAGCATCTTTCCTTATCATCCATTGTTTCTTTACCTGCTTTGTAACTGATGTTTTTCAGCTGCTTGCATCCTTGTTCTTACAGCTGCTGTAGCTTGGTTTTAATTAAATACTGTTCTTGGGCTCGAGGCTAGTTATGCTAGCATGAGGATAGCCTTTATTAAGCACAACACAAAAACACTTCTGTTAATCACACTGGATGAAATGACATTCTGTAAGTGTAAATGGAAGAAGAATAACAATGTGTTTACTTGCAGATGTGGATGACTGTCTGTCCAACCCATGTGAGAATGGAGGGACCTGTGTGGATAAGGTGGATTCTTTCATCTGCCTGTGTCTGCCCAGCTACAGTGGAGACATGTGTGAGAAAGGTACATTATAAACATATCATGTTTACATTATAGACAAAATCCTAATGCAACATCACAACAATATATAAATATTTGTGGACATTATGGCCATTTTATAGAACACAAAAATACAGCTACTTGATATTTATTCATTCATCCATTATCTTCCGCTTAATCCGCATGGGGTTGCGGGCTAGCCAGAAACTCTGGGCGCAAGGGCAGGAACAATCCTAGACGGGGCACCAAGCCATCGTAGGGCACACACACACACAGTCACACACACAGTCACACACTAAGGGCCACTTTAGATACACCAGTTAACCTAATATGCATGTCTTTGGACTGTGGGAGGAAACCAGACTACCCGGAGTCTTTTATCTTTGCTCATTTGCACTTTTTTATTTCAAACAATTGGGACTTGGTAGAAACCTTTTGTAGTGTACTCTGTAAAGGCAGTATAGAAAATTGATACCGTTGCAAAGCCACAACTCATTTGTTGTGAAAGTCATTGTCAGTATTAAGCATACTCAGAATGAAATTAAAAGCTTAAGTGATCAAAGTAAAAAGCTTAAAAGCAATAAAATGCTCTAGGTGTTATTACGAATACCAGCACTCGACTTCCGCTCATGGCTCACACAGCCGTGATATTATTCACAATAACACACTCCCTCTCATGCTCTAATGCTTAAATATATATATATATATATATATATATATATATATATATATATATCTCTACCCCAAAACACAC
>JAUZSU010002165.1:0-23140 GCA_034780255.1 Parotocinclus maculicauda
ATAGGATTTGTTTCGGTACTTTAGGATTTGGTCCGAATAAGCGGCTGGTCCCATTAACCGGTGGTCCTATTAACCGTAATCGACTGTATTTCATTATTTGGGTATGATGATTTTTTTAAAGGTACTATATGCAGGTAGAAATTTGCCTTACACTAAATGTCAGTCGACGTAGCTAGTGCACTAGGTGCCCAGTAAAATGACATTTGAGATTACAGGTTTTAGACAGAAGCATGATTAATGTGTGCCTGAGGGAAAATGCTTTTCTTGTTCTTAATATTTAATCAGTTAATTTAGAAATCATATAAAAACTGAAGTAATTGATAAGATCATAAAATGAAGGCTAAAATGAAGTATGCTGTAAATGTGCTTTGGGGTCAGTTCAGCACTATATATATGAGTGTTGGCTATAGATCACACTACTGGATGTACAGGTACGCTGGGTTTAACGTCTATTTAACATTCTGTAAAGCAAGACGTTGAACAAAATGGACGGTAAACGGACATTACTGTAGTCACAAAGTCTTTTTCTGCTACTGTAATGTAATATGACTAACTCGTGCCTCTGTGGACCTGCAGTATTGTTTATGTGCTATAGTGATTAGTCGCTTATGGCCGCAACATTCAGGGTTAAAAGACAGATTTTTATTTATTATATTTATTATTATTTTAAAGATCTCAGCCGTTTTTAGTGAACAAATGTTAAATGAATTGACGGTAATTGGCGCATCCCTGTAGACTGTTGTGGCAGCGTGGTTAAAGTACTGTGGACTTAAATCCCACCGCTACCAAGCCACCGCAGCTGAGTATTTAAGCAAGGCCCTTAATCCACAATTGCTTGGTTTGTATAACTGTAGCTGTTCTAAATTACTCTGGATAAGGGAGTCTGCTAAAAGACTAAATGTATCAATGCAATGTATTAATTATTTGAGCAGAAAATCAGAACTAAGAACTTAATCTTACAGTATGTTCTCCAATTGTATATTCGGTACTAAATAATGAACACAATCTATCCTGGAAAAAACATCTTTAATCTAGAAGTGGATTAAAAGTGATAATGTCAAATGTTATGAAGTGAGGGGAATTAACCACAAGGCCAAGTTCATTCCCAACAGACGATGTAAGAAACCTTGGGAGCCAACCCAGCCCTTAAATGCAATTATATTTAATTGGATTTTGCTTTGCTGGAACCTGCTAATGAGTCAAACGACACCTTTTGGAAATTGTACTGAAGACCTTAAGATGCTTAACAATTACCTTATGCTAATGGCTCCCAGGGAGAAGATCCGCTGGTACTTGGGTCACGCTACATTAAGTGCAGAGATGTCTACACTGGACCGCAGAGATATTCATAGAGAACTTCCAGTGCTTTAACCATAAAGCAGCATTAGGAGGCTCATGGGTTTTACAGTGGCGTGTCTATATTATAGTGGTAGCGGCATTAGGGAGACTCTGGAGTGTGTGAATGTGCGTTTTTATGTAGTGTGCGTTTATTAAGATATCAAGCAAATTCACATAGACTCCTTTTGTCTCAGTGGGCCTTGACAAAAACTTCCTAAAAAACATGAGCACACAATTGCTTGGATTGTAAGAATGCATTAATTGTAAGTCACTCTGGATAAGGGCGTCTGCTAAATGACATACATGTAAATGTTGTAGAGAACTAGTAAAGCATTAGATAAATTTAATAGATTAGATGGTGTGACTTTAAACATTTGGCAGCCTGTGCAGGTTTGTATTTTTAAGGGAAAAATGTAAGCATTATTTGCTTCTTGTAGCACAAAGAAAATGAAGGCTTTATGACTCTTTTAAATCCTTGTTAAAAAGTGTTAATCGCGTACATCTTGAAAACGAATAATCTGATACGCTCTCTAGCCTTTCATTTCTTGTTTACTACCCTGTCCACCTTTCCACCCCCTTACTGCGCAGTACCATTTACAGCCTGTGCTTAAACAGTACTTAGCATAATTACTGGGCAATCTGTTAATAAAAATAAGAAACAAAGCACATTATTAAGAACATTATTTGCTCCCCACTGTCAATCACTTCAGGAATATTTAAACATGAGGTTGAATTCAAAACAAGGCTTATAACAGTCTGTCATGCCAGTAGAGCTGGAAAGGATATTCTTTTTAATGCAATTATTATTCGATCATTAGCTATGCTCACTTTGCTAACTGAAACAATTAAAGGGATTAACAAGCTTTGATGTGAGGTCCAGGATTGGACACAGTGCAATTCCTACAGCTGTTTTGCAGCTCATTTTCTAACAGAAACTGTCTTTAGGGCAGGTCTGTCATGAACTTGGCACTGGTTTGGCATACAGGTATTAGGTAGATTATATGTCTAGATGACACTTCATATGAACTTTTTTCACTTTTAACAGAGATCATCAATATATTGCATATTAGGCACATACGTAGTGGTTATGCAACTACACCCATAAATCATACACTGCTCATAGTGGATATTTCAAAATGAATATGAAGAGAAACCCACAAAAACTGCCGGACAATCTGATCCTGTTCATGCCCCATCACTGCCAGTGTGTTTTTTCGGTTTTGAGTGACCATACATCCTACTGAACAGTCAATATGGGAGTCCAGTTTAACATGCTTCTGTACCCCCATGAATATGTCACATAATTGAGTTTTCATATCATTTGCGTAATCAAACAATTTTCTTAGATTTTTAATTTGCTTTTCTTATGATCTTGTTTAATTAAATAAAATCAAATGCTTATTTTTTAATCTCTTCATACTCATTTTAAAATATCCTCTTATTTTTGTGAGCAGTGTATATAATCTATATTTAGACTTAACAGTGCACAATGAGAGCATATTCATTACACAGGTAGTCAAACATATTTACATATTTTTACACACTGAGTGTGTTTATATGCACTTGACAATCTGATAACTGCAGAAAATCAAACCAGTAATCTGATCATAGTATACATGCACTTGGGTAATCAGATAATGAGAATAGCTTAAAGTCTGCATGACTTGGGCAATAATATACTTTGTAGATTATGTTCTACTTTGCAACTAGCAAAACATTTTACAGAAGGATATGACGTAACCTATATATTAATTGATTTAATTATTTTAGTATTATTATTATTATTATTATTATTATTAATATAATCATCATCAATAAGTGTTTAGTTTCCATTTTGTGGGTGCTACGTTTAATTCCAGGGTTGCCAGATCCCATGAGAGAAACAGTCAACAAGCAAGTCTATGGACAAGAAAGAATTTGGCAAATTTGCTCAATAAATAAATACATAAATAAACATATGACCTACCACAATGGGTGACCACTTGATCAGTTAAAAATGTACATTTTAATTTTAACTTTAGAACTTGAACAAAGCCAATTTACTGAAATACTGGAAAGAAAGACACAGTATTGGAAAGAAAGCCCAAATAAGCAACCACACGCCCAAACGCATGGCCAAAAATGCAACCAGCAACTACCCATAACTTGTAATTGACTTTACAAAAAAATAAGCTCAAAGTCAATTAGAATAGGTGGACCTGGGAACTAACTGTTTCTTTGACATCACATCTTCCAGTGTGTTCATGTGCAAAATGAGAAAACTGATTGGAATCAAAGTAAGGGTATACATTAGTAGATATTTCCGATACCTTAGCTAAAAGTGCATGTAAACGTGCAATGTGAGTGCTAGAGGTTTAGCCTGATTTATACTTAGCCAAAAGTAAAGCTGAAAAATATACTGTCCACAATAATTAAGGGAGACTTCAAAATGAAATATTTCCTACTTTTAGTGAGCAATATATTTTTTGTCAACACTGATGAACCCCAAAGCTGGTGGGCTCACTCATCAAACATGTCTTATGAACACATTTATACGGGTTGGGGCAGTGAGTGCGTTTACATGCACATAATGCGTTGACTAGTTTTTTTTTTTACTTGGGATCTGAATTAAACGCAGCACCTGCTAAACGACTAGTAAACACTTTGTGGAAACACAAATGCAGTACATACTCAAGAAAATTAAGAATGATCTAATATTAAATTTAGAAGTTTATGGCACATCTTTAGAAGATTATTGGCTGGTTGCAAAATAGAAATCGAATTATTACCTGATTCGTGTAAACCCAGAGCCCAGTGTAAACCCAGTACATTTGATAATTAAAATGCTGATCGGATTACTGTCTAAATCTGATTTTCTGCAATTATCAGATTATTAAATGCATCTACCTGCATTTAGTGGCGCTATTGGCCTGGTTGGGTGCTGAAAAGCAGGAGATTGCATTGACATAAAAGTCTATTAGTAAAAATACAAAGCATTTCTGTTAGTCACTCCAAAGAAGACTTCAGTGCTGTTAATGTAGGTGTAAATGAGGTTTTCAGCCAGCATGAGGGATGTGACAGGGCAAGTGGCTATGATTATACTGGGATTTAACTGTTACCAATCTTGCATTAGCACCGTGATAATCACATTGAATTGCCAATCCTAATAGTTTGCTCGTGTTAATTGATTTTCTCATCAAGATAAGCATTGCTGATAAGTGAGGATTTATCCAAGAAGCTTAAATAAGTGGCCAAGATTAGGAAGGGACTGCTTATAAGAAAGACAGTATTGCTTTATTGTATGGAAGAGCTTACAGAAAAAATGGTAAAGCAAAAAAGTAGGTAGTTTGTGAAGTTGTACTGCTTACAGGTTATATCTCTATATCAATGTTTCTCAATCTGGGTCCTGGCTCCCAAAATGCTTTGAATGTTTTAGTGTTATCATTGCTGCCAACATACAGTAACTTATGCCTATTACTATTATTATTATTAATAGTATTAATAGTATTAATACCTGAGAAATAACATGTGCAAATCAAAGTGGGTCTCCATGGACCAGTATTAAGAAACACTGGTATAGATTATTCACATCAGACTATTTACATCAGCAGCACCAGGCCCTGTATGAAATATGAACAGGGTAGAAGGTATTGAGTCTATTCATGATTACATTTGACAGTATAACACGTATGATAAGTTGTAGCCACAAAATGTCACTAAATGTGGTAATTATTTGAGCAATTTGGATAAGCTGGTGTACATTGGGTATTTTTTAAATTGATTGTGCACTCGCTATGGTGCAAGATAGTTAGTGAGATTTCAAGTTCTCCCATCTACCCAAGCTTTAATCTCTCTTTATTCTGGTCAGCGTTGGTCCAGAGCCCATTCCAAAGAGAACAGGGAGCAGGGGTAAGCAAGTACTGTATGAGGCCACAACTTTTGAACTGATGTAATTCAGCTCTACGTCGAATAAACTGGTCACCCAAACCCCATCTCTACACAAACATGTCACTTTCCACAGCTGGGATTCACTAATACTACCCACTCAAAATTGTCTTGGTAAAATGTAACAATGTATTCCATTCTCCTATAGCTACATTGTAACCAGGATTGTACAGTCTTTAATTTAAGTGCATGAATATTGCAGCTGTGAGAATAAAGGGTTGCAAACCTACTGGAGTTTTATAGTTTTCTACATGACAGGTTCCCAAATGAGATTGGTATCTAAGTTCTACAGTCAGTAGTTTTCAGTCTGTTCTCCTTCCTATCATAGAAGATAACCCAGAACCTCTTTTAAAGAATACAATATCTGCCCTCCAGAACTTTCTTAAGGAGGGAACACAAGTAAGCAAATGTAACAATATTAATGGCTACTTAAGCCAGGTGCATGTCTATGGGTGGGTTTGGATGGGCACTGCCCACCCAGAGGAATCAGCTGCCCACTCAGTGAAATCAGAAAAACCACTGGTACAAACATTTTTTTTTAGCATTCTTTTTTTTTTCTTTTTGCCATCCCACGGTCCCGGTTGAAGTTTAAAGGGGATCGGGCATTCTCAGTCGCTGCACCTAAACTCTGGAACAGCCTTCTATTTCACATTAAATCCTCTCCTACACTCGACAAAAACAAATTAAAAAACTCATTTATTCGCTCTGGAGTTTGAATCCCTTTAGAGATTTTGCATGACTTTGACTTAGTGGTTTTGTTTGATCTTAGCGACTTTTTATTTGTATTGATTATGTATGTATGTATATGTGTTTATTTATTTAAATTAATTCTATATAGGGACTATGCTTTTTAATTTTGTTACTCTATTGTGCAGCACTTTGGTTGACACTCGCTGTCTTTGGAAATGTGCTATATAAATAAAGTTGTCTTGTCTTGTTTTGCCTTCTTAGTTTCTTTTAGCTGCCCTAATAATCATTTTGAATGTTTGGGTGTGTTTTTGGTTAGCGGCAAACTATGATATTTCTCAAGACAACAACAAAACCTGCTTGCAGCCAGCTGCTCTAAGAAGACTTAACACCTGTTATTATTGGTTTTTAAGTTATATCAGTATATCAGTCTTGTATAGTGTATAGATTTGAGATTGCAGGATGTGAGTTTCTTAATTCCTCTCCAGTTTATCATACAAATGCTGATCATAAATGTATTATTCTTGTTAATGTCACTTGTTTACATACATACAGAAAGTAACTTTCAACGCACAGGCTAAGCCTGAATTTATCATTTAAATTCAATATCAAATTCAGAAATGCTTATAACCACTGTTGGACTGGTCAATAGTTATTGGTGTCTTAACCCTCAAACGTCTTTGGGGCTGCATTTCATGAGATCCTGCACTTTTTTGAGATGTGCTGTAATAATAACTTAAACAGATATATGAGCTTCACCTTTAGGTTAGATCCTGCTGCATCAATACAACATTATAGATTGTAAAAAGATACCTTCAGCCGGCAACAAAATTCCTTGCATGTAAAAAACATGGCAAATAATGGCAAAAAAAAATCAAATTCTGCCATTTACATAATAAAGTCGTTAATGGATCTTAACCCTGATCCCCTGAAATAAAGAGGTCCAATCCTCTTGAGCCTTCCAGAAGCTTCCCTCACCCCCATTGGACTGCTGTGTCCAAGATTAGACACACAGATTAAACTTTTAGTAGTATGCAATTACAGTGTCATTAAAACCAAACCACTACAGCTGGGTTTAAGTGTGCACTGTCATAAAAACTGCATTTTCCAATAAAATAATAATAAAAAACTGAAGCATTCTGAAATGCAATATGTCTTGATTTCAAGCATTGAAATACCCTATTTCTTTGAATCATGAATAATTGTACATTTGTGTCCAGCTGCATTTTGTCTATGCAATACTGAGAATAATAATCTGTCCCAAGACATCCGGTGAAATGTAATTCTATAAAGTCTGTGATTCATGGTAGCTGAAATGATTGACAGTTTAGGGAAGGTGTCACAGAAAACAGCTTCTCTTCAGCCTGCATACGTGCACAAGAAATATTGAAGCTCTCAGCGTTTAGTAGAACGGTAGTCCCATCAGCGACAGATTCGAATTAACACTCAACGAGTGCAAATCTCACATTCCACCCACAAGCCATAACACTGGCATATTACCCAGCACTGGGCGAGTCAGTCTGCTACCCAGAGTTTCAATCACGGAAAACTGATGAAAAACATAAACAAATGAGAAACAGCCTCCTGACAGCATGCCATGCCCAGCAGGGCTGTCGGTTAACGCTGGTGATCAGTCGTTTTGCTATGGCCCAGCATCTGTTTTCGGGTTCATGGGTGAGTGTGATAAAAAAGACCTGCCTCAGATATGACAGGGTGGCTCGGGTAATTATCTGCAGAAGAGAGGCCGAGCTGTGCCAAGCAGCCGCTTCACTGAACAATGTGAAATATCTTACAGGATCTAATTATGGGGCAGCCAGAGGTGTCATTTCCCCCATCTCGCTCCACAGCACGGGATATGAGAGCCAAGAGCAATGTACTAAATGTGTCTTTTCATGCCCTCTCTCCCCATCTTTTTATCTCTACAAAATGAAATAAACAAACATGAGACAACTATAACTCCACCATATCAACGTGCAGAGTTTCTCTACCATCTACACCACTGTTTTTGTCTAATCTGTTCACATTCCGTTTATGAGCTTAGAACAAAGTGAAATGTTCAGATCACATATTAACCCCTCTATGCAAATTCATAGTCTGTTCCATAAAGTTACCATATTTTAGCATGGTAGCTTGTGATCCAGAGAGGTGAAAGACATTTGGTTATTCTTCGTACGTTTTAGATTTAGCATAGTTGTTCACATATTTATTTCAACTAAATAAATATTCATTGTTTAAATGAATATTAATAAATAATAATTCATTGTTTAATTCACTGAACCTTAGTTAGGGTCGCAGGAAGAGCTCCTTGGACAGGGAGCCAATCCATCATAGGGCACACACACTCTCAGATCCATACACACTGAGCCACTGCGCAGCCCACTAAAAAACATAACCCAGCAATCATGGTGACCCAAGCAAACTCGGGAATGAAACAGGACAATCAAGACCACCTCAGAGTTTAAAAAATGAAAAAAAAAAGAGTAAACCCAACTCCTACTCATTCAGCTCTTCCTACTCGTTGTTGTTTTCATTAATTAAGAAAAGCCAGTGAATGGTAAAGTAGGACAGTGATTAGCAATAGGGCCCCACATAAATTCCAGAGATCCCCAGTTCGAAATCTACCATGAACTGTGTATCTTGAATATGTGCTGTTTGCATTTTGTCCCCATTTATGAGTTTCCCATGTGTTTCTCCATCCACATTTCAAATACAATAATTAGGGCAACTGGCGTAGGTAAAGTGTGTGTTCACGTGTGCCCTGCAAAGAATTTTGTCGCCCTACCTAGTTTTGGTTCCTGCCTGGTGCCCTGTTCTGTGCTCTGACAATGAATAAATGGTTGAATTAATAATAAGGCAAACAGCAGCTATAAAACTGATCAGCACGCCCACTTCGAATGAATTTAATCTTCTCTACACTAATAAAAAAACATGAAACCTTTAACCAGATGGACCGAGTTGCAAATTAGATGACCTTCCAGCCAATTTGGATTATCTGCCATGCAGAATGGAGAGTAAATGAAATAACACCCGGTTCCTGAGATTCACAGACCAGCAGAAATCCCCAAAGCAGCAATAACTTAACATTAACTATAAATTATTGCTGAATCGAGCACATAGTGTGTAAAACACCTAACTAAACCATTCCAGCATTTGTTATGACCAGAACATGCACAGAAAGTCTGCACTGATACATTTGCATACATATACTGCTCATAAGAATTAGGGAATATTTCATTTTTAAATACCCGCTTATTTTTATAAACAGTGTATTTGCTAGCTAAATGTTAAATTTATACACAACAAAGAGTCTTACAGAGTGCTTAGTAGACTCTTGCCAGCTCAAGACCATCTTAACAATACCAACATTTTAACTTTTCACTAATTGGTGTAGGTTAAAACAACACAGTAAGAACAAGATATATTTAAAATAATTTAAGTGCACTTAAAAGTTTAAATGCAGTCTCAGTCTTGACTTAAATACTGAGTCAAAATATGTGTATTTAATAGCTGTTTTATAAGAGCAAGCATCATTTAAGAAATCCTGTGGAAGGTCATTCCACCATCTAAAAGACTTTTTATGTTTTCACCCAGCCACAAAGTGTAAGTGTAGCAAAAATATTGTAGGTAAGGATTGATATTTTAGAATCTGGGAAAATCCCTCAAATGGCATCTCCTCCCACAGACAAAGTCACTTGTTACTGCATGTGATTCCCAAGCACCACCAGGTCCCAAAACCCAGTCCCTGCAGTGGTAGGTTAGTATTATAGACTGCTGCTCCACTTAAGCACTTCCTTGTCTTATTTTTGCTTATCATACACTAGTGGGCAAAATAATGGGCCATGACTTAATTTGCAAAATATTGAGGCTTTAAGAGTCCTAACAACAAATCATTAGTCAGAAAATTACCAAAAACTAAAAGAAATGCACTCCAGAGGCCTGTGCCATCATTTGCTATTCACTGCTCATTGCTGCAGTGAACTGGAGGACTTGGGGGTTCGGGTGGGGTCTAGAAACAGGGAAATTCACTTACAGTCTACTTTTACACAAAGATAAAATCATTTAGAGACCAAAACGTTTGACTAAAACTCAAACAAAAAGAGGTCTAGGTTTCAAAATCTTGCAAAATGTCTTTCATGTCCTCTCATCCCCTTTTCATTAATGGTTGAGTTGTTGTGCCACAGTCCACCAGGATCATGTTTTGGCCTGGTCCAGACTTGAATCCTTTAGAGAATACTTAGTCACACATTAAACACAGGCTTTTACTGCAAAACATTTTGAAACTACTTGTCAACCATCGACTGCAATAACATTATTTTAGCAATTTTCTGTTTGGCCCATTTTATGCACAGGAGTGTAAATTACTGATTGCATTTTAATAACCTAATATAGGCACACTTAAGAAAAACAATCTTGACAATATCAGCAGTAGTTACAGATGATTTTGCCCTTACTCCCTAAGCGAGCGTGCACTCAAAATACCAAAATTTTATATATAGTTGCCTGATAATTGTACACCACATAAGGAAATGCAATGACAGAAAACCAATTTTGGAACAAGGCAACCGCAATTGCATAATGAATATTAACGATGAGCTTCTCGTTTACCTCAGTTAGTCTCTTAAATGTATGAAAGACCATGAGTGATAGCAAATATGAGCTTATGTCATGCTGCCTCCTGCCCACAATTTTCTACATTCATCAAGCTGTAGCTCAAAATCACCAAAGTGCACTTTAGTCAGTCAGGCAATCATTAGCACAATGTTGATACTGTACCGAAGTCTGCTCTAATTGCTGCTATCTTGGGATTTGGGGGAGGACACAATTATGGAACCCAGATTAAACTATAAAACAGATTAATAGGCAGCACAGAGAAGAGAAAAAACTCACACGAGCTCTTGTAATCCTTCTTCTTGAGTTTGCGCCTCATCATGGTGCCGCGGGGGCTTGTGGGATACATGTTGCGTGGCAGTGTGCTCATGTTGAGGGAGCTCAGACTGTAGGCACTCATGGAGGTGGGTGAGAAGGATGAACCCAAAGCTGTGAAAGAGATAAGCATGTAAAACAAGACATTCACAAGAGGACAATTCAAGTCAATTGTCTATTGAAGCAATTCTTTTAACAGTGCTTATTCAATTTTAGGAACCAGTTAATTACTGCATGCCTTTTAAACTTACTGTAGTACCCTGTTTTAGAGGCTACTACTCTCGGATAAATCACAGTCTAAACTACATACCATTAAAGATTCGATCGTTTCCAAAAATTAGGCTGCCATCAAAGATACAGTACTGTGCAAAAGTCTTAGGCCACCATTAGATTAGTTTTTTACCAATGGTATAATGACCATATATAACATATTGGCGACAACTGAGCACAGAAAATTCAAACTTGAATTTGTCACTCCATACTGATCTTTCCCAATGAGCTTTAGCATATCTAAGCCTTTTTACTCTGTTCTACTTCCGAAAAACTTAGTTTCTCCGTTGCTATCATTCCAAAAAGTCCATTCATGATCAAGCTTTTTCGGACTGCAGAAATATCAGCTTGGTAAGTGATGAAGCTGCCAGATGCAGCTGTTGCTCAATTCCCACACTAAATACCTGCCACTGTATTCTATAAAAGCTGTTTTCTTGTTTGTTTGCTTTTTAAATACTGCATACAAATGACCGGTATTTACTGTTGTTTTCTAATAAAGAGAGTGAGAAATAATGATATATGGCCATTATACCATTGCTTAACCAACTGCGTATCTAATCGAATAGTGGTTTAAGACTTTTGTACAGTACTGTCTATACAGCTATTGATGCAGTGCCACTGCAAATACACATTATATAAACAAACAGATTATACCCAGTTACATTAGTATTTGAGATAGCTGCTTTCTCCTGGTACACGAGTCCAGGCTTCAGAGTTCTTGTTCTACACACCTTGTAAGTGCACAAAACTGTCAGAGATGTAGAAGCTGGCTCATGAGCTCACCTACATGTTGCAAAGAATTATGGAAATGGAAGAATTATCCTTAATCTTAAGGATAATATACTACTGGCACTAAGCAGCTTCTAAATACTGGCTAATTGGCTTTTGCAGTGAACTTTCACTGTCAGTAAGTCATGCAGTGGGGTCCTAAAAGTATCCTGACCAAAATCTTAAATTGTTCTAAAAGAAGAATTTTGCAAAAAAAAGGGATATATACATGCACAAAAATAAATGCAAATGAAATCTGGAGGGTGAAGCTGCGAATGGAAATAAGACAGAAATCGGAGGACTGACTCTCCTCAGTCGGAGTATAGTAAATTACACCCAAGTTTTGTAATTTAGTCAATTAGAGGGTTAACACAGTTAACGTGGAAGACTTGACATTAATCACAGTATGTACCAATTGCCTTTGATGAAAAAGCTACACATGAATTCAATATGGCCCCTACCATATTGAGAAAAATTATAGCAATGAGCTGATTAGAATCACAATAGCCTACATATTGCATGGGGAAGCCCTAAATCCAGAGCTGGTTCCCTTGACTTTTCTTATCTGTAGGTGAGAAATATCAGGAAGAGGCTGGTGAAAATGAATCATCCTTACAGCGTTTTATTATTTCACCTTATTAGCTTATTAGAGGGTGTGGGGGCACGGTCTATCAATTACCAACAACTGCTGCCCCCAGAAGGACATGTGCACTAACTGGGTAAAAAAATAAGTGAATTTCAGAGTCCCAGGCATACAATAAGTCGCAAAGTGCTCACAAACTTGTTTTGAGCTTGCCTGCTTGTGTTTTTAGCAGAGTGGTCTATTTTCAACAATGACTAACTACAGGAATGCTTGTCCACTGTACACCTTGCTTCAATGAACTTGCCTCCGGCAGAAATAACTCAATACCGCCCACAAAGAAAAACAACAAAAGATGAAGAATGATGAGAAAGAGATAGGGAGAGATAGAGAAAGCGATTGAGGGTGGGGGGGGTTAGTTCCGCTCTAGTTTCTGCTCAGCAACAAAAGAAACAACCCTGAGTTGAATACATTTGGATAAAGTGTAATGGTATGTTTAATTAATATCTAGTTTACACTAGAACACATAAAAACTAATAATGTCATAACAACCTTTTAATCAACCCTGCACAGTAATGTGCAAAAGTCTTAGGCCACCATTAGATTTGTTGTTAAGCAATGGTAGAGTAACAACATATTGTATAACTGGCAAACTTGAATTCGTCACTCCATAGTAGTATTTTCCACTGATTTGTAAGATTTAGTATACCTTAACTTTTTCACCCGATTCTTCTTTAATACTTTTGCATTTCACCATGGCATGGTATTAGCTTCTGGGCAAAATACTGCAACTTGATTCAAAACCCAGTTTCTTCGTTTTTGTTAGTTCACTTTCTTTTTTAGGATTGACCACAGGTCAATGGGATTTAGATTTGGGGAGTTTCCTAGCCATGGACCCAAAAATTTTAAGTTTTGTTCACCAAGCCACATGATTATCACTTTTGCCTTGTGAAATTGTATTCTAGCATTCTGGAAAAAGCAATGGCTATCTCCAAATTGCTCCTGGATCACTGGAGAGAACTTGTAAGTTGAATGATGTTTTAATAACATTACTTATTCATGGTAGTGGATGAGAAGTAACCCCACACATGTATGGTCTAAGGATGCTTCACTGTCGGTATGACACAGGACTCATGGCAGTACTCATATTTTCTTCTCCAGATAAAATTTTTTTCCAAATGTCCCAAACAGTCTGAAGTGGCTTAATCAGAGAAAATAACGTTACCACAGTCCTCTGCAGTCTAATCCCTATACTTGCTGCAGAATGCCAGTCTGTCCTTGATGTGTTTCGGACAGAAATGGCTTCTTTGCTGCCCTTCTTAACACCAATATATCCTACAAAAACATTACTGTGAGTTCAGATGCACTCACACCTGCCTTTCGCTATTCCTGAACAAGCTCTGCACTGGCCAAGACCTGATCTCATAGCTGCATCCTCTTTAGGAGATTTAACCTGAAATATCCTTGAAGTTCATGATGATTTGTCCTTGCTTGTGAAACCCTTTTGATGCAATGATGACTACACATGTTTCCTTGAAGGTAACCATGGTTAACAGAAGCAACCACTCTACTCTTCTAATTAGCAAGACAAAGTCATATCAGCTGCCTTATAAAAGCTTTTTTCATGATCTAATGAGATCATAACTGAAATGATGTTAACAGGCCATTCTGTAGGACTGCAATGCTGTGGCTGAAATGCAGTAATTTTTGTGATTATGTAATTTTCATTTTTTTGATGTTCGCTACCAGAGGTAATGCAAATTGCGACAACAAAAACAAATGCAGAAAATTTCATACCGTTCTACATCTACACCAAAGCTGTTGGCACCCTTGTGTTTTCTTTTTACCAAAGAACTAACAAATTGCTCAGAGTAATATATTTATTACATATATATGTCCTATCAGAGCTTTGCATATCCGTGAGAAAAGGTATGAATAAACTAAATGACTCCATTAGCCTATTTGGTAGCACACCATTAGGGTAAACATACCTTGCTGCCCCATCTTTTGTTTTCCAATCTGTCCCATTTGCATTACTGTATTTATCTGCATCAATCTGTATAAATGTAATACAGAAACTTCCTAACTTTAATTCCAAGCTCAGGTCAAAATAAGCTTTTTTCCCAAATTCATTATTACAAAAGTAAATCTTAATGTTAATTAAGGAATTTCATCTTATCCCTAGTTAGGAAATCCTAATCTACTCATTCAAGGTTGACGAGCAACTGTCATGACTGTTACCTAGCAACTGAGCACACACAAATGCACAGAGGTCTTTGAGCTACTAACTTAAGCATAATGGTTTGTATAAGTAAGTTGTTTTGCCTTGGAAACACAACATTGTTTGGATACTGTTTGATCATTAACCTTTCAAACATTCTATATCTGTATTCATTGGTGCGTATGATGAATAAAGGTAATGTCATCACACTATCGAATTCTGTGCTGCTATCAATGCCGACTGGCATTCTTTGTCAGCTAAACAGAAACAGCGGAAGTTCAGCAAGCACAAAGGTCTTAAACAGTAATTAAAATTTTTTTTTGTTAGGAGTTTAGGATGCTTCTGTGTACTCATGAAAAGAATAAATGAATAAGATTTAACATAAAAAGATTTAACAAATATATAAACTGTCATTCTGTAATTGCTCACAGTGTCCAAATGTTAAGCCTAAGTTGTCATGGTAAATACACAGATAAAACAAAAGTTTGTAAAAGAGCCCCAGAAGCTGGACTTCTAACGTTGGTATTTTCATCCATCCATCCATTCAACCATCCATCCATCCATCCATCCATCCATCATCTTCCACTTAATACACATGGGGTCACAGGCAATTGGTGCCCAGTCTGCAGCTCTGAGTGCAAGGGCAGGAACAACCCTAGATGGGGCACCAAGCCATCATAGGACATACCCGGAGTAAACCCACGCAGACACTGGAAAGACCCAGGACACAGAAAAGACCCAGGCTGCTCCACCCTGTAATTGAACCTGGGACCTTTTTGCTGTGAGGCAGAAGTGCTACCCCACTGAGCCACCGTGCTGCCCCCTTTGGTATTTCCATTTCTTTAAAAAAATAAACTACAATTTTATTTCACAAATAATCAAACAATTGTTCCTTTTCTGTTGGGTCTCTATGTGCAGGGTAGTTTGTGGTTTCACAGAACACTTTTCTCGATGTGATTTCTATATTGGCTACTTATGAAACGTAAATATAATTGCAAATTAAAGGAGGTTTGACTGCTCATAATAAATGTAAAATAAATATTATCCAGTTTACTTAAATAGTTCTCTGCAGAATAAAATCAGGTTTAAACCTTTTCAGGATTTTTTTTTTGTGAAAACAAGTGAAAAACATGTCAATTGAAAAAAGCATTTTAATATCACCATATCTGTAAACAATGTGCGCATTATCTAGAAAAACTGCAAGTATGCCAAACATTTATGTCCAGGACTGTAGGTGATTTATTGCCTATCATTTCAAACATGCTGATAATGACCTATGCTTCAGTGATTGATTGGTGACTGGGAAAATGGGGTGTCTGAAATGCTTTATTGAAGCTCAGAACCTCGATAGAATGTCCTGCTGACTACAAAACTTTATTATCAACCATTTTAAGATGGCCCGACTAACAACATTTTGTGTTAATGACGGATTTAGTTAACATAAATACATATTTAGCAAAACACATTCTCTGCATTTTGAATTTTCTGACAAGCAGTATTGCACTACAATTCTCTTACACTCGGCAGTGCGCATTGTACGCAATTGAATTCAAATCAAATCAATACATTTGACTATAAATCCAATGATATTTAATACTTAATGATTTGCCCACTGTACTACAATACAAGTGTTTTTAGCATGCTTAAGGTACGCTTGCAGTAGTGTATTAATTAAGCATGTGTAAGGAACTTTACACTATGAAATTTATACAGTATATATAAAACCCCTTGGTTAAAGATAAATTCAACGTGGCTGGAACATATCCTCATTGAAAATAGACAGAGCTGACAATAAAGCACACCACACCACCCAAAAAGCACCATACATACTATAAAGCAAGGTGGTGCTAACAATATGGTGGGGCAGCTAAAGACGGGTAATTATTTCACCTGCTGCCACAGAAGCAACCCCAATCACATTGCCCAAAAATGAAATGGCTTACGGATAATTAGATGAATATCCTTGACTGGTAAAGTCAGTGTCCGAGGCTAAATCTGAGAGCAGCTCATTGCTGATCACTACAAAAATGAACTATTCTGTAAGAAAAGGTGGGTAAATATTTCCCACTCTAGATGTGCAAATTAGACAGCTAGATGACTGTAAATAAAGTGGTTGCTCTCAGTTTACTTATCCATTTCTGCATTCATTGGTGTTATGCCTGGTTTCTCGATTTATGCAAGGCAAGCTGGAAAATTATAGAAAAAGAAGACATTTCCTGTACACACACACACACACACACACCTACAAATGTTGCTGTGTCCCATTGAAACCACTGTGGTATAAAATCTATTTTGTCCTGTATTATGGAGCAGAGCTTCAGGGAACCCTGCGCAAAGTCACTACAGGAACTACATTTCCCACAATGCCCGGCCATTTCCCAAAAGCCTGGGCATCTAACCCTTAAATGACCTTCAGTAAGAGCCAGTTTATTTTGTTTTTGCAAAGTAATAAACAGGAAATATTTAAAAGGAACTCAACCAGTCCCCATGATGTGTGGGAGTTATCCGCTTATATTCCTTATAACTTACCACAAGTAAATATTAAACCACTAGCAAAGGCATTTATAAACAATTTATAAGTTATGTTAGAATAAACAAAGTGAATGCAATTAATAAAAATACTTAATTCGGCCACATCATAAATATATGACACTATCTATCTATTTCTAATAAATAAATCTATTTATTGCTTAACAGACATATTGTTTTATTCACAGTTGTGGCACTGCACAGAGGGGTAAATTCTGTGTGCCCCCACTACGATAAGTCACCTAGAAACCTTACAGGTTGTAATGCAAGGCCCTTAACCCACATTGCTTGGATTGTAAAAGTGTAATAGTTGCTTATGTTTAAGGGTGTGAATAGAGGATAAACATATGGAAAGGAAAAATCTATTTCGTTAGAGTCATTCCTCTAGCAATAGAAATAGAAATGTCTAGCGCACACACACACACACACACACACACACACACACGTGCACAAGAAAATGAAAGCTCAGCACAGTAGGAGAGAACTGGAGAGGACAGAGAGGCAGATAGATGAAGGTAAAGGAAAAAGGGAAGGATAATTACAGGGATTGTTTGGAGAGGTTTTCTGCTTGGCCTGGCTGCGGGACTGGTCAGGGTGGTAGGTGTTATAGTGCTGGTAGGGGAGAAAGTTGCTGTTGTTGTTTGTGCCAGACTCCCAGGGCAGCGGTCGGTTGCTTCTCTGCACCTTGACTGATCAAATGGAGAGGAGAAAGAGAGGAGATGAGCCAGCAGCACTACACAACAACATACATACATATCACAAAGGAATACTATTATCTGCTTTTGTGAATTTTACATTCCTTCCTCATCTTAGGCTTGTGTCAGAGGTGCCTTGGGTGTCTGCCAAGCATTTAATGCACAGAGTACTCTGAATTGCTGCGTGTTTACTATTATGCATTTGATTCCAAGCTTGATAACACATTGGTCATGAACAGAATAACACTAGGAATGTGGCGAACATTCCAACTGCTTTAGTGCCAGTTTGTATGTCTGCATTCCATGGGGTTAAAATGCATATGCCTCACAACTGTTTGTCATTTTGACTTTCTCAGACAAAGCACTGTTTAAAAGGTTCATGCAAGGCAACCTGAGGGATCCCCAGATGTTTCCCAGCCAAGTGAGATATATAATCCATTCATCACTGGATCATGGTCTTGCCTGGGCTCTTCATTTACAAATAACGTTCATACAACAGCTCCAGCAGGGGTCCCAAGCCATTTCTACTGGCTCCTCAATACAGACAGCATTAATTACATAAAGTAAAAATTATTTTTGTTGTAATTAACTATAATTACTCTTATATCAGTCTACATAATTCTAGTTAGACCATACCGCATATTCCTACGACACGAGATAAATGTTCAAACAGATCCACATGACTAATTTATAAAATAATTAATGACAGTGTTCTAATTCTGTGGATCCCAAAATGGTGGGGTGGCAAAGCAGGGCATGCTTAAGATGCATAATGCATGTGACTTGTAATAATTCAGCAGTAAAGGTAATTTGTCATTCCACTTTGTTGTGTTTAATAAGAAGGTACAGTGAAGAAAAAGTTCATGAAGCACTGCTATATGAGATTTCACAATTCACAATATTTAGGAAACAACATTAAATATAACAGTCTAGCGCTAACAGTAGGTGTGAAGAAAGGACAAAACATGCAGTAGAATACTGGGTCACAACAGATGTTTTCAAAGGCCCAGCACGAACAGACTAAAGACGTTGCAGAAAGGTTGCGTAATAATAATGAACAGTACTTTGTTTTTCGGTACTCCGGATTGTACGAGATTATGTCAAGTGACGCAACAAATTACACCTGATTTTGTCAGACATTGTAATTTAAATGCAGTTACTTAAGCAATATGTAAATCAGTTTAAGGAATGCCTAATGTTTTCTCTCTCTGACAATGGGCAGGACCATCAGACTTCTGTCTCTTAAAGACATCTGTGCCCTGCTGTGGCAATGAGGACAGATTTCAGCTAAATTTAGCAGCACATCAGATCTAAGTGCCAGCGCAGAACATAAGGAACACATATGAAGTTTGCGAAGAGGAACTGCTGCAGGGTTTAAATGCAGAGAGAACCTGCTGAGCCTAATCTTGGCTGACCACATGTGAACCATTTGTACCGTGTGTGTGTGTCCACAAACATTTGAAGAGCAGACTTTGATATATCCCTCTTCTTTACATTAAAAAGGCTGCCCACTCACACTTGATTGTCATTCCATTCATTATAAACACCTGACTCCAATTTCACATTCAAATTACCTTCTAATCCTAGAGGTTCACATACTTTTGCCAATCACAAATATGTAATATTGGATCATTTTCCTCAATAAATAAATGTTCAACCAGGTTTTCTTTATCTACTTTTGGGACTTGTGTAAAAAATCTGATGAGGTTTTAGGTCATATTTATGCTGAAATATAGAAACTTTTGAGCACACCTGTATATATATGCTTATGAATAAGTGAACTTTAGAAAGGAGCCAATATCGCAATAACTATTTATTCTTTCTTATCTGCTTAATCTTGAACAGGGTAGGTGCCCAGCTGGCAGCACAAGGTGCAAGGCAGGAACAACCCTACACAGGGCATCAATCCATTGTAGGGCACATACACTCAAACCCTATGGCCAAGCATCATTACTGAACCTAGTGCATGTCGTTGAGCACATCTTGAAACTATTATACGAAAGAAATCCAACAGACTTATGGGTAATTGTGACTAAAATCCTTAATAATTTAGGATTGCAGCATTATTTATATTTTACTGTGTTTAGCACTATTAATCATGTTCTTTTTTATTTGACTTTCAAGAAACAGTTTCTGTATTAAAATGGCATTACACAGCCCAATGAGCCTAAACATCTCGAATGCACAGCATCGCAATTACCAAAATGATACTTTTCATACCATTAATGCAAAACATTTTGCTTTTGTTAGTAACATCATGTGCTATCCAATTTAGTGTTAATGTGTTTTTGTGACAGATCACAGACCTAGTTCTAAGAAAGGAATCAGCAGTTCTATTCTGTATAAGCTACAAAGCTGCCCTAGAAACTACATCCGATTTAGTAGTTTACAGTGGGTTTAGTGTGGGGTGAAATGCAATACTAAAAACAAAATTATGAAGATAGAAATTAATAGTTCATGCAGTAGTACATGTGAGAAATGTTTTAATAGTACGCTGACATTATTGAAAGTAAGTAGGGTTTTGAATATGCGTGGACAAAGTAGGAATTTTCTCACATGAAATAATAGAAAATACCTATGTTATCTGAATCTTTATTAACAATATATTTACATTTACATGTTATGTCATTTAGCAGACGGTCCAAGTCACCAAGTCTTACAATCCAAGCAATTGCGTGTTAAGGGCCTTGCTCAGGGACCTGTGGTAACTTGGCAGAGATGGGATTTGAACCCTGGACCTTCCGGTCCACAGTCCAGTAGCTTAACCACTAGGCTACCACAGTCCCACAATACCACTTTCACAGATCACAGTGCAACAGGACTGACAGGATCTAGTGGAGTTCCATAAAAAAACTAAATCTAATCAGACTTTATAGGAGATCAAATGTATGACACTCATATTCAGTGATTTCTGTTGTTTTAGACACACAACAGGTTTATAATGTGAAGCATACAGGTCTACAGTGACAGTAGAGTTGGTTGTACCCTGTCACTCGCAATAAGGCACTGTTATAAGTTTTAACAAGTCAACAAGTCAAGTCATAAATGTTCCACCCTGCTTTGCAAGCATTTTTATTTTATTTGCATCCATTTTTCTTGACAATTTGCTAATGGTAATGACACAAATTTACCTGTAGATATTCCCCACTACTTGCCAACCTCTTTGCCCCAGTTATAGTACATAGTGAGTTATAGTTCAGCGATTGCTGCCGTAGAACCTATGGATGTCGACCACTTCTGTTTCCACCACCAGAAATGAACGTTCTCTATTGAGACCAAGCATGCATGGAGGAGTGTACAGCACTCACTACATCCACAAGCCGTATTAATCAGTGCATCCCCTCCAGCGTCAAATAGGACAATTGTGCTGTGCACCTCTTGTCCAGACTAAAGGCAACAGCAATACTCAAACTTGGGTCTTGGCAATTACAAGATAGTAAATATGACAGCTGCACCATCCAAGAGGCCCTAGTGTGCTAACTGTAATGGGAATTTGACAGCCTTGCACAGGACCCCGACTTTAATTCCACAAAATACCTAGCGATTATTACCTGCAATAGCGTGTTTATTACCTGTTAGGTAATTCAGACTTCACAGTCATGTTCCAAAATTTATAGGTTATGCTTTTCAGAAGACTGAAAGCTAAGCAAATTGGGAAGAACTCCATGCTAATTTATTTGGTTGGGGGTGCAATTTGGTCGTCATAAACTTTTGCCTATGGACTGTACTTTACACAGATTAAAACATATTTCTTAAACATTTGTAACATTTATGTATTCATGTTTACTGCATATGCTACCTAACCTCAGTTAAACTCTACATATAGACCTGTGGATATATAGAGTTTTCTATTATTCCCAAGTGTCAGTCTTATGACATATATTTTGGCACTAATGTAATTTAATTAATTAGCACTGTAGAGTATATGTAATTGACAGAACACTTGTTGACAGCATACAACTGCAGCAAGGGAGCAAGTTCTCTCTAAAGTCATGTCTGCACGTTACATGTTTTAAAATTAGTAGATGAACTGTGTTGGTGGCCCTATTCACAGAGGTTAAACACTACAGTCCACGACAGAGTACTACTACTTAATCTTCCTGACACTCCAACATAGGGAACTCCTTCCATGCACTGAGAGCCTCAGCCCACACAGCAAGATGTAAGTAATACAATAGCATTTCCTAGAAGGTAAAGTGACTACTGCTACATTATGTTCTGTAAAATTACAGGGTAAGTCAAAAGACACAGGATGCCCTTTTACTTCAGAACCAAAAGGGAAAATGCCATATATGAATATCCCAGCCAATAATGAATGGGCTTATCTTTTAGGTTTATGTCCAGAACATGACCACAATCTTAAAAACTGCAACATTGGATAAGTTTTACCAATGGGAAAGTGGCCATGTAGGATATCAAAAAAGACCTGAATTGTCTATTAAAATTGACTGTCGCAGATTTGCAATATCTCTTGTGGTTCAAAAGTTTTCAATATAAAAAGATAACTTTTGTTATTTGTCACATGCAAGTGAAGATGGTTTTGACGATTCTGATGTCCAGGGAATGCAGTTGCCGTATCATAGCTGCAGAATTTAACAACAAACTAATTTTTAAACCAGTACCTACGAAAAGATCACTTTTGCAATATCGCAGGAAACAAAACCACTAACTAAACGGCATATAACCAGCCACCTCTAATGGTTCTATAGATATGCTAATGATCCTAAAATGGTCCTAAAATAAATGAAGTTTTAACTTCTTAAAGCCCTATTCAAATGGCACTATATTTACCTTGAATCTTGACCTACTTCTTATACAAAGAGGTTCTGATTGACTGATTAAGTTATTTTTCCCTTCTGCCTATGAGTAAATTACCTACCATTTTAACTAAGTGATGCTCTGGTCATTTAAGTCCCATCTTGATGTACATTTCTCAAATTTTTCAGCCTGATTAATTGCCACAGTGTGCAAATCAATGTCAAGCAGAAGCATTACCACAACGACAAATGAAGGCTTTAATAGAGACACTGCACCATTTAATTGTACAGGATATTTTCTGCAAGTTTTCATTCTCTGACTGATGAAAGCAGAAAAAAGATAGGAAATTTGGCAAATTTATTCAAAAAGAAAAACTGAAATATCACATGCTCAAAAGTATTCAGCCCCTTTGCTCAGTATTTAGTAGAAGCTCCCTTTCGAGTCTTC
>JAUZSU010002166.1:0-11523 GCA_034780255.1 Parotocinclus maculicauda
TTCATGAGTCCATCATCAGGAGAACACTGAACAACAATGGTGTGCATGGCAGGGATTCAATGAGAAAGCCAATTTCCATTATTCAATTGGAATAATGTTTTGTGGAAGAATGAGTACAAAATAGAACTATTTGGTTTAAATAATAAACAGCGTTATGTTTGTAGAAAGGAAAACACTGCATTCCTGCATAAGAACCTTATCCCATCTGTTAAACATGGTGGTGGCAGTATCATGGTTTGGCCTGTTTCCTGCATCTGGGCCAGGATGGCCTGCCATTATTGATGGAACAATAAATTCTGAACTATATCAGAGAATTGGGAAATGGAAACGTTTAGTTGCAGTTATTGCTGCACTTAGGGGTCATACCAGATACTGAAAGCAAAGGTTCACATAGTTTTGCCACTCACAAATATGTAATATTGGATCATTTTTCTCAATAAACAAGTGTCCAAATATAATATTTTTGTCTCATTTGTCCAACTGGGTTCTCTTTATCTACTCTTTGTGAAAATCGAATTATGTTTTAGGTCATATGTATGCAGAAATATAGAAAATTATTCAAAACATTCAACCCAACCTAAATCATTTTTAAGGATTTGATTATTGGTTTATTTAATTTCACCATCAACATTCATGGCCTTTTCTGCAACACTCACAAGGTGTCCAATTTGGAAGTTCCTCTTCACATCATTACCCATTACGTGCCAGACCTTCCACTGGTCATTGGCAGTAAGTGCCTCTACACAACTCAGTGGAACACTTCTTTGCCTGAACAAAGCAATGCACTGCGTCCCTTGTATCTATTGACTTTCCCTCTCTCAGACACAACCAATTGTGTCTGTAAAGTGCCTAGCCACGACAAAGGCTGCAGAGACTGATGGCTGTTTCATCCAAGTAAGCATTTTTTTCTCATTGCTAACACTTTTTACTGCCAAATTCTGTATACTATTTCATTCCCAATAAAATACAATGTGAAATGCAACTTAAATTCAGACAAATTGTAAAGACTTTTTCACAGCACTGTGGTAATTTTGAGACAACATCTGTACCGTGAAAAAGCAGGATATGTATTTTGTGCCATTAATAGAACATGGTTGATGCGTTATTAAGTATTAATGACAAACAGAAGCACAGGTTCTGCAGTTTTAATCTTTTTTTTACTTGAGCCATAGTAAAGTTGTGTGCTCCTAAATATTTCATCATATCATAATTTAGCTTTTGGAAGGTATACCAGATCCGGAATGCAGCGTTTGTTTTTCAATTTACCCTAGTTTTCTCATGGTAGAGACTTGCAGACTTTGCAATCGCTACAGTGGAGAAATGGAAAATGTAATACACAAATAACATTGCTTTTACACAGAGACATGCTGAAATTATGCCAAAATGAAAAACAAAAATTTGCTTGACCCTATTACTAAAAACAATGCATTTAAAAATTACATTTTCAAGCACAGAATGCTGAAATTGTGTCAGAATTGAATACAAAACACAGACATGCAATGCAATGCGCACCGGACTGTATTGACACATGTGGGTTACACAAAGAAATTATTGCAAAATTAAAATCAAAACACCCATTTCACTTGCATTTACATTTATGTCATTTAGCAGACACCCTTATACAGAGTGACGTACAATTAATACAGTCTTACAGTCCAAACAATTAGGGGTTAAGGACCTTGCTCAGGGACCCAACTGTGAAAGAGGTGGGATTTGAACCCTAAACCTTCTGGTCCATAGTCCAGTACTTTAACCACTGGGCCACCACAGTCCCTTGTGTACAGTCACTCGAACTCTTAACCGAAAAACAATATGTACATATTAAAAAGAGCTTGAATTTATATTTTATATAATTTATATTTAAATTATATATATATATTTTTTTTTTATAAAAATGCATGCATTATTTTATATTTTAAGGTTCTGCATTTGAATAATTATTGGTATCAGCCTGCACAGAAATGGCACATATTTGCTGTTTAGTGTCAGTGCATGGTGTTTAGTAGCCTACTCTATGCTTGATTAGATGTGATCTTAACAGCTCAGTTGACCACGCCCCCAAAAACTCGGTAAATTTGGCTTGGCTTAAAAACAACAACAACAAAATAAACTATGCTTGTGTGTTTGTTGATTTTACCAAATCAGAGTCTCTCAGGTTGTGGGTTGTTGCATATTTGCACTAATATAAGGTGTTGTCTACTATGAAGATTTCTGTAAGCTAATTTGGATAGGGGAATCTGCTAAATGCAGTAAATGTAAACGTACACCAGCCAGACATAAGGAGTTTTGACACAAAACTGTGGCACTGCTTTTGTTATGGTTTTTTTAGTTCCTGACTTTTTAGAGTTGACAGACCTGCCGATGGGTGCAATCAAATGGAAAATGTATATATGGGAATTACAGTAACAGTTAAATTTGTTTGTGTTTTAGCATGGAGTCCACTAGTAACTGAGGCATGTGTTTTTGTAAAAAGGTTATAATCTTTTTAAAGTAAGTAATTAAGATACTTTATCCAAACTTGTAAAAGGAAAATAAGATAAGATAAGATAAAATAAGATAAGATAAGATAAAATAATCCTTTATTAGTCCCTCAGTGGGGAAATTCACTGTGTTACAGCAGCAAGGGATAGCAAGGCACTCAGTACAAAAAATAGACAAAAATATATATACAATATGAATGTTAAAAATTACGAACTATTAAGAATTTATTGCACATGGGTAGGGGAAAATATTGCACAATGTAGAATACTGCTTACTGTAAGTAGGTGTAAGTGTATTAGTGTTTAAGTGTGTTTGTATATAGTCCACTGTATATATGTCTGTATATGTGTACACACAGATATATAGTCTACTTGGAGCAGTGCTGGTTGTAGAGTCTGACAAGATTAAAATAAAGAACTAAATAAAAACATTACAAGGAAAACGTGACTATTTAGTGTAAATCTGCTTACATTCTTTAATGCTTGGTTATATAGGAGAATAATAAATTGTATATCTGTTCAAACTAATGCAAAAATAAATAATTAAAAAAAAAACGATCCCAAACAATGACGTTTGTGATGACGCAATCGTAACCGGCGTGGCACCAAGCATGTAGGCTGTGTGAAAGCAGGGTCCAACACTGGATTACATTTAACATACACTGATACTCGCACAAATTATGGGACATATAATTACATATTTTTTGTAAGCAGTATTTAATTTATGCACAAATTGGCATAAATAAAGAAAACCTCTGAAAAATGTATTCATATTTCAACCATATGCTTTTTTTTGTTGCGGTAAAAATTCTCTTTTGGTGTGTCCCTACCCTAAACCCTAAAGAGAACCCTGACATTACATTTGGCAAATTGTAAATTCCTGATGCCCACATGACAGAAGCCCAGGGGGAGGAAGAAGGAACCCGGAAACTTGGGGACCGAAAATGGAAACCAAATGAACAAGACAGAAAATGGATGAAACATAACTCAGACCTAATGGCATGATATTAGTCAGATTGCACCTAGGCTATCTAGCCTTAGCATTCACCAGTTAATTTTCTGTATAATTTACATCTTACATCTTCATTAGACTATGGGGCTTTTATTGTGTATTTTACATTTATTTATCCAAACTAAACCATGTACTCTCTGAAATATTGCCAAAATGAATGTGTTTAGCTTTTGGTTTTGCCATGAACGCAATTAAGTTGAATTAATGCAGCAGTATATTAAATGTTTGCCTGTAATAATGTAAGATTAGGTCTGCATTTCCTTTGTTAGAATTCTGCCAGCAGAGTAATTACAGGATTTCCTGTAACACAACTACCACAGTGGGAATTCAGAGCTAGTTCATATTTCAGCCAGTCATCTGTCTCCTCTCTTGATGTCTCTGAAGCTGAGGCTCTTGTATTCACCATGTATTCCTGCCCTGTAGACCCGCCCTGAGTATTACTTTTAAGAATTATCCCCTTTGACGTGATTTCAATTTAGCATGTGTAACATAAATACATTTATGAGCATTATGTAATAATGCACATTGAGCACCCTTATCCAGAGCGACGTACAATTAAAACAGTCTTACAATCCAAGCAATTGTGGGTTAAGGGTCTTGCTCAGTGGGATTTGAACCCTGGGCCTTCTGGTCCATAGTCCAGTGCCTTAACCACTAGGCTACCACAGTCCATGACAAGTATCTGCAACCCCAAATCAGAAAAAGTTGGGACAGTATGGAACATGCATATAAAGACACACAGTGTTTCTTACATTTACTCTGACTCTATTTCATGTTTCGCCTGGTCAACGTCATTTTATTTGTTAATAAACATTCATTCCTGCATTTCAGCCCTGCAACACATTCTAACACAAAAGCATTTACCACTGTGTTGCCATTGTGCAGCACGGGGGCTCGGTGGTGGCACCGCTTGCCTAACAACAAGAAGGTCCTGGGTTCAATTCCAGGGTGGAGCGGCTTGGGTCCTCACCGTGTCTGCGTGGGTTTACTCTGGGTACTCCAAATTCTCATTGACTTGTGTATGCAAAACACCCCAGCCGTGTAACAGGAAACAGCTGCACGCCGGTCACAAGCCCGGATAAATGGGGAGGGGTGGAGAAAGCAATGGCAAACTACTACACTATCCTGCCGAAATACTACATGGATCACATCGATGAAAGACAGAAATGTGTGGAGATCGATGATTCATCAAGTGACCGAGAGTCGGCTGCGACTGTACGGTTAATCCCATCCCAATGTTGCTATTCCTTTTCATCACACTTAAGGCTTAAAGGCATTTTGGGACTGAGAACATCAAGCAATTTAGTGTTTCAGGTGTTATTTCTGTTCCATTCCTCCTGCAAACACGTCTTAAGATGTGCAACATCGCATTTTTTGTTTCAAAATTGTCCACCCATTCTCTAATGGGGACAGATGAGGATTGCAGGCAGGCCAATCCAGTACTCCTACTCTCTTCTTCTGTAGGCATGGATTTGCAATATGTACAGCATGTGGTTTTACATTGTCTTGTTGAATAATGCATGGCCAAGATCCCTGGAAAAGATCTTGAAGGCAGCATAGGTTGCTCTAAGGTCTTTATGTAATGTTTTGCAGCAATGCTGCCATCACAGAACTGAAAACAACCTTTGCCAAAGGGCACTGACACAACCCCATTGATAGACCCTGACTTTTTGGCCTCCTTGATCATTGGATTCTTTTAAATGTTTTATTATTTTATGCACTGTAGACTGAGAAGTATGGCAATCACTTCCAATATTTCTTCTAGGATCGTTATTTTTAAACATTTAAATAACTTTCTCATGCATTCACTGACAAACTGGAAATCCTCTGCCCACCTTTGCTCCTCAAAGGCTCAGCCTTTCCTGGATGCTGCTTTTGTACCAACTCATGATTATAATCCATCGTTGACATCACCTGTTTGAAATTACATCATTATTTCATTTTTAAAATCCTTAACCGACTCATATCTGCCCCCATTCAAACTTTTTTTGGAATGTATTGCAGGAATTCATGTTTAATAACAAAGATAATGAAGTTGACCAGACTTCAATTATAAAATATTTTAGGTTCATACTGTGTACGATGTAATAAATTCAGTAAATATAAGAGGAGCTTATATTGCGTTCTGTTTTGGCGTTCTCCGCGGCGCGCGTTTGGTTTGCGCTTCCGCCCGTCACGCCCCCGTTGGATTGTGCGCACCTGTTCCTCGGTGTCGGGGTACAGGTGCCCATTATTTAATCCCAACGCTCACTTTCGTGGGCGCCGGTTCATGGTTTGAGGTTCGTGTGCCGTTCATGTATGTACGTATGTTAGAGATTGGTTCGACGTATGTTTTATGTTTGTTCATCTCCTCGGCTCCCATGCCGTCCACTACTGAGGCGTAGGGGGTTGTCCCTCCAGCGGGATCGCCCGGTATCACCGCGGTTTGGGGCTGGTGACCGGCGGTCCGCCTTCCCTGAGATGACCCCAGCCATCCTGCTGGACTCGCGGTTTCCGTACCGCTGCAGGACTTGCGGCTCCCATGCCGCCTCTGGACTTTGTTTTCTGTGCTTCAGAACCCCAGCGCTCCGGCACCGTCTCCGGCCCGTCCACTTTGGGCGGACATCAGGATCCCAGGATCCCGGACGGGCCAACAGGACTTCCTTACCGCGATGTCGGACTGGGGTTCCGTTTTGGTTTTTGTAATAAATGTTCTGTGTTTTTGTAAACTGTCGTCTGTCTGTGGATCATTGCATTTTGGGCTCCGAGTAAAACCTCGTGGGGGTTCCTGGGGATTTGGCGTGTCCAGGAATGGACTCGCAGAGATCTCCAGGACGCCCTCATTTATGACAGAAGCTGTGTTTTTTTTACACAGCATTTTTCATACTGTCCCAAACTTTTGGGATTTGGGTTTGTGTTATTAGATCGCAGCACAGATAAAGGGTTATTGTTAGATTAGCTAAAGCACGCGTCTAAAAAGGTCTTAGGTAAAGAAAGATTTTCAAACTGCTCCTGTAGGTGTAAATAACAGGCGCTAATACCTTTTAATTTAATTCCATACATAATTGCAAAAATTTAGCACCCCACAAAATACATGATCTGGCTAATTGGTAAACATTTAGCACTGTTTGCTTTGGCATAATGTAACTCTCTGGATGTTGAATGTTAGGTTTATTGGTGTTTATTACTACTATTCATAGCTGATTTCAAATGTAACCTAAATCAGTCTGCTGCTATCACCAATGCTTCAGTTAAGCTGTAGTATATTTAATTTTGTTCAGCTTTGGGTTATAATAATGGCACAGTAGTTCACTACCATTCTGGTCTTCCATAGTAATGTTCTTGCACTGTGGGGACGCTATGATTTGTCTCACCCTGAGGATTTTCACATTCATGAAACTATGCTCATGCTGCCATGTGCTACAACTGGGCTACAGGTATGTAGGACATGAATTACCATCCCTGGCATGAAATATGGAATCACCACACTTGGATGTTCACCCAAGTCCTTTTATTTCATGGCAAATAATTAAATCACATATTTGCATTTCTAAAATACAGCCTACAAGAGGACTGTAAATTTAAATCATTATAAAACTCCTCCAAAAACCAAGCACAGAGTCTGGTAAAAAGATGTTGTATATATATATATTAAACTGATAAACTGATAAACTGATAAACTGTATATCTGATAAAAATCAGAAGGCTGTAAAAGGAAGACGCGGGTAACCAAATAAGACATGAACGTATCAGGGTTAAAAACTTAAGGCTTGTAAATTAAAAATGCACAGCAGAACAAAATGAAATGACTTTACATACTGTATATGAAATCCAAACGAGGTTTATGAGGGCTGAAGGGAAGCAGTCAGGGTGTGTGTTTAATATTGGACAAAAATTATTCTGGACTTTAATCGTTTATGATATGCATGTTTGGCAAAGTACAAGTAGAGGGCAATCATGAGCTCAACAGTGAGTGGACAGGTAGGCACTGAAAGTTGACAATTTTCTTATTCCATCACTTGAAAATATGTTTGGGGATGATGAGGTCATTTTTTAAGGTGACAATGCATCTTGCCACAGAACCAAGAGTTTTAAAGCTTTTCCTTACGAAAGGCATTTTAACACAAAGACATGGCTAGCAAACAGTCTGGAACTTTAAATTGATCATAAAATTGTCATAATGATAAAAATTTTAAAATTAGTCCTCTGTTCTAATATGCCAAGCCTTATTTTAAGAACAATTTAGAATATTGTTTATTTTTAGTGGAGTCTGCATGTCCTCCTTGTGTCTGCGTGGGTTAACTCCGGGTACCTCAGTTTCCTCCCACAGTCCAAAGACATGCGTGTTAGGTTAATTCGTGTCACTAAAGTGGCAATTAGTGTGTGCATGTGTGTGCTCTATGATGGATTGGTGCCCCCGTCTAAGGTTGTTCCTGCCCTTGCGCCCAGAGTTGATGGGTGGGCACCGGCTGACCTGTGACCCCTTGTGGATTAAATGAACGATAATGAATGAATCAATGAATGTTGGGGTACAGGCAGCACGGTGGTGCAGTGGTTCCCTGCTTGCCTTGTGCCCTGTGCTGTCAGCTAGGCCCCGGCTTTAGCACAATTCTGACAAGGATTGAGCAGATCAAAATAAATGAATGGATGATAAATGTGTAAAATCTATTTCACAAATACAAAAAGTTCTGTTAAGAAAATAAAAATTGTTTGGGATTATTTCTGTGATTTGTTTATTTGTTATGAAATAAAAAAGCTGGATGAACATCCTCTGAGTGTGCTGATTCACTAACGTTTGCCAAGGAGAGCATAAGCTAAAGATCTCATTATGCCTGGAATGTTTAGCTTCCATATCTCATTATCTCCCCTGAGACTGAGGACAGAGGTTGGAATGGGCATCTTGGGCACAGCTGTTTGGCTGCTTGAGTTAATTATACTCCAACAGTGCCCCATCACAGCCTAATGACTGCCACTATTGCTTAGTTTAGTACAGTAATTACTTTATTGGATTATTTCTTTTGTGCGCCTATTCTGGCATCTTAGGGACTGTCAAGCAGTTAAATAAATAGTTTAACCCAATTTGTAGAGTATGTGGGATTGGCGTGTGAGTAATTTTAAATAATTAGAACTGAAATCCAGACCATTAATGTCTAAACCGCTGGCAACAAGTAAATACACCCCTAAGTGTAAATGGCCAAACTGTGGCCAAAGTGTCAATATTTTGCGTGGCCACCATTATTTTCCAGAACTGCCTTAACTCTCTTGGGCATAAAGTTCATTAGAGCATCACAGGTTACTGCTGGAATCCTCTTCCACTCCTCCATGATGACGTCAGAGAGCTGGTGGATGTTGGAGACCTTTGGAGTTTAGGTCTGGAGACATGCTTGGCCTTTTTTACACATTTCACTCTTTTTACCTGAGTACGTAACCTTAAATCTCCCTCCAACAAATTCCTCAGTCGGCAGCCCTGACATTCTTAAGAGTGCAAAGTTCACGGCACCACAAAAACATTGCCTAAATTGGACCATTTATCCAAACTGGACAACAAATCAAGTAGGATATTGATGGGGAAAGCTAACAAGTGGCCAATGGGCTTGTTTTAATTTAAATTGGACTTTGATTTAGCTATTTCCAAGCACTATGAGGACGATCTATGGGTACTCTAAGTTTACGTTACATGGTCTTCTGGAGTCAAGCCCTGCTATCCATATGCACCTCGTTTCAGAAACAAAGCAGTGGGAGAAATATTTCATTTATACTGGATGGGAAACATTACAGGAGTGTGACTGCTACAATTAGTTTCTGTTTGTAATCCATACATTTTTAGACTGTCAAAAGTCTCGGCCATCAGACTGCAGTTAATGGAATGTATTATTCAATTTTAAGTCATCTCATACCTCATTGGTAGGCTTTAAAGCTGCCTGTGGAATAATTTAAATGCAACACACTTTTGTAAGTGCAAATCAAAGCGAAGCTGTGTGTGAACACTGCAGATCTGCCAAAATGTAAGCAAAGTGTTACTTACAGTCACTGCTGTCCAAAATCTCTGTCTTCATCTGTGCATTTGGGTTAGGTTTCAAGAGGGCGTGTGCTCGTGTGTTAAGAATGATCAATAATTCAGAGGAGGTTATTGATCCCAGTCTTTTCTATCTTTGCTGCTGGCACACGAACACAGAGTCTAGGAGCAAGGCCGTGGCATCACCAGACTGCCATCGGTCATGCAGTAAACCGGCTACAGAGAGTGGAACCTGAGCGTTTACCTTAACGCTTGCTCACTACACAGTATTGTTGTATTGTGCAGAAGGTTGTCAGGGGCAAGTGCAGTATTAACAGACAGAGATTCTAATAGATAAAATATAATGGCAGAGGTCATTTAAAACAATAAAGACATAGCTAATATTAAATGGTACTACATGTAGGACAACATCTTATGACCCTTGGACTGCATTGCATAGTTGGGATAATTCAGGAAAGGGTCTAGAACAGATTGTCTGGCAGCAAGGGTGTGGCAGCCAGACTGGTGTCCAAACACTTGTCAGGGATTTTGCTGGGTTGCTTTTTATAATCCTGCAATATTGCCATATATGGAGTGCTGTAACAGATGCAAACGCTCGTGAATCTGTTGAATTCATAAGCATGTAGAATAGATATGGTGCTGATAGACCAAAACGAAACAGGCTGGAAGTACTGACTGTAAATCTGTAATAAAATCTCTTGGTCTTCCATGGACAAGATGTGGTCGAGCTATGACACTGATGGAGTCTGGTTACTTGCTCAGATGCAGACAGTCCCACCCTGCAGTTGTCAGGCTAGACATGGGATGCATTAGAATCAGGCCCTGCCCTTTCTATTATTCAGCCATGTGCATCTGAAGGTAGAACAAAGAGCTACAATAATTTGGGCAATCACACAGATCTGTATGCACGAGACTTGGATATTTGGATGCTGATATTTCATTATTGATGGCTGGAGGAGAATGTCTTCTGTTCCCAACACCCACCAAGTCAATTCTTAAGAAGGAAAAGGGTTCACCAGCTGTGGTTTTGGATTGATAAGGAGTACAAGGAGGATTACAAGGAGCACTTGATCTGCATGTCGATCAAGTAATCACCCTCTCCCCCATCTTCAGTTAATCTCTTTCTCTTTATTGACATTTTCACACAAAGGCATCTCAATGAGGCCCCAAAAGTCACAGGACAAATTTCTTTCACATGAAAACTGGATGTGTTGAGATTAATCCAAAGACGCAAGACAACCGACAAACAAATGACGAGGGAATAAAATAAAACATAACCTTATTTATATAGTTCATGAGCCATGCCATCAGGAAGTGTTCTTACCACCACCCAACATACCTGCCTTAATCATACACATACTCACATCACTCACTTGTTTTCCATATCCAATTAATGTAATCCAGGGTAACGGGCCCATCTGGCACTACAGGGTGCAAGGCCATCGCAGAGCATGTGCACACCCGTGCTCACTCACACTGGGACACCAAGGCATATAGCTATGAACTACAGTATTTAAGCTTTGTCTGCAGCATGGTTGTCTGTCATGTACGTTAGTCCATGCAAAAAAACACGCAAGAAACCCTTGTTAATTGTGAGCTTTAACCACTAAAGCGTTTGGAAAGATGCTGGGGTATTATGGGAAATATTTCCTGTAGTGAGGTTGGGAAACATGTACTTTAGATCTGCTCAGCAACCCAAGATAAAATGGACTTTTTACCGTCGTGATTTTAGAGGGGCACGTCCATCAGTAAGGTGATGACCCTGCTCTGAAGTCTTGACGAATTGTTGGATCTAGGAATGTATCACTACAATGGCATATCAAATCTTTTAAAAATGCCAATACTAACCAACTGTGCCAACCAACCCTGGTCTGCAGTGCTGTTTATAAGTAATCATATATGCTATAATAATTGTATTGCTTAATTAAAGTATGTGAATCCAATAATGGCAGACGTTTTCTCGGATGTCCCTACTTAAGAATCTACTGAGGAGGGAGGAAAAAAAATTAAAATAAATCTTTATTTTTCAGCACTTT
>JAUZSU010002177.1:0-11522 GCA_034780255.1 Parotocinclus maculicauda
TACTGTTGTAAAGCTGCTTTGAGACAATGCTCCATTGTAAAAAGCGCTGTATAAATAAATTTTGATTTGATTTGATTCCATTTGAACTGTATAGGGCATGAGCCATGCACTTTCTGAATTATTACTTTGTCACTCCTCTGGTGGGGTGTTGCAGTTCATTGTGCTTTTTAGCTACAAGTTTCTTGTTTTATTTGTCAATAGATGCTACTGGCGTACTGCAGAAAATATTGCCAGAACTAAATAAAAAATGTTACGTATACCTTGACAACAAACAGGAAAACATATCTAGGTTATGTAGATATACATTCTAAAAGTAAAGTTTGTCTACCTGCTCATCAAGGTTTTCCAAGAGGTTGCCCATATCTGAACCAAAAGCTGTCTTCCTAGCACGGTAGAGTTTAAGCAATCGAGGACAGAACTTGTCCAAGGCTTCTCTGAAGGTCCCCAACAGATCCTTTGTGGTGACACGGTAGAATTCCTCACAAATCTATAGAACACAAAACCAGGAAAAAAACTGTTTTGATTAATTTAGACATTCAGTTTAATATCAATCAATATTCAATCAGTATAATCTTGAATATGCTACTGAATGCTTTGAAAAGCAGCGAAACTACCAAATAAAATGAGAAAAATTCTTGCCTGTTCCTTAAGAAACAAAGCAGGCCATCTCTCCTGGATTTCCAACACCATGGGTTCCACCTCCACAATCTCCTTTCTCCTAAGTGAGAATGTTAGGTCCATCTTCTCTCTGATGAGTTCAATGTCTTTATCCTTCTTTTTCATTGCATTCACCAGGACACATCTTTGATTCTCTAGTGCATTCTCATCATAGTTTTCTGGATGATCAGGGACATAGTTGACTTCACCTCGCTTTGGTTTTTTCAAGGAAAACCTACCTACATCAACATCTTCATCACTCACTCTTTTCCGATTGACTGTAACCTCGTTGCAGCCAGCCTGGGGCAGCTTTGCACGGTAGTTTCCTAGTTTATACTTTAGGCTTGTTGTCCAGCCATCATAACCTGTGCCTCCACCAGGCTCCTTAAGGCATGGATATTTGTTGACAAGTTCAGATGCAACAGATTCAAATTCATATTTCTCAGGGTAGGCTTTATGAGCAAATATTTTTTGTGCCAGCTTGTCCATAATTTCCATTTTCATGTCTCTTGTTACATTGAGACATGCCCCAGTGTTTTCATATACATCATTGCCCTTACGCAGCTTTAACTCAACCTCGTATGAGAAAGCAGAGATCGGAAATGGAGTAGGCCACTTTGAATTGTTTCGTAAATAGGTCCGAATAACCGGGGATGCGCCGTGAGAGGTGGCTGGTGAACTGATGTTGGCTGTGTCAATGGAAGAGATGGAAGACATGGATGTGTTTGCGAGCATGATGGTGTTTCATCATTGTTCCATACAATGTGCAAGACAGCCTTTTCTGCAGGCAACTCTGAAATGTCCATCAAGTTACAAAGTGCTTCACCAAAATCTGGGTCTTCATACTGCATAGCAAATTCACCTTCAAGTTCAAGTTTTTCTCTAAGTTCAAATTGTAGCTGCTCTACAGATTCGGGAGTCTTGGTTAGCTTAATTTTCCGAATGAGTTTTGGGGTTATGTGAACTCGTAACAACAAAGCCTGTAAAAACAAAACAAAACAAAAAATATATATATATATTAATTCCACTGGGCTGTCAACTTAAGGTTAGCTAAGGTGACTGCTAATTGAAATTGTATTGCATATTCTTAAATGTACAAAGTATGGTTCCATTAATTTACATTAAAAGCATGTTTTCTTTTTCTCTGACTAATTTATTTTGTAAATAAAATGTTTTGTTTCAATAGCAGTGATGTATAAAACTAATACACTGCTATAGCAAAAACCACAAATTAAAACCCAAAAAGAAATACTTCAAAGAACAATTAAATATTAATGCACAGACATTGTACATACCATTATATTCAATGTAGCAGACACGCCCTTGGGGTCACCATCAACTTTCCAGCTACTGGGTATGGAGCCAGTGGGTGGTAATCATTCAAAGTCTCAGTATCCAGGATCTGTGTAGCTGCTGTCAACAATCTGGTAAGACCTGTAATGTGTCATATACCAAGATGAGAGCTTTGTAGCAACAAAGGACACCGTCTCAAGGTTCACCAAAATGCTCAGTATCTTGTAGAAGTCCGGCAGTCCACTACAATGCCCAGAAGAAACAATCATTCCCTTTACATACTGGGTCCCATACAGATGCACATCTTTGGCAAGGGACACAGTATTTTGATTGGGATACCTCTTTTCAATTACTGTCCTTAGCTTCTCTTCTAAAAGCGATATTTTAACTTTGTCAATATTGCCAATGTGCAGTTTTGGTTTGAACAGATTCTGGCTGTCAAGGTAGTATGCCATCATTTGTTGATGTTTAGAAGAGAGTGCAAGAAGCACATTCTTGAAACTGAGACCATCATGCACAACTTTTTTGAAGAATAGTCCATAAGTCCACTAAAGGTCCAAAACATCGCACTAGATGTACATAATGGTTAATAAAGTGATGCTTGGGTCTTAATTTGAAGTCAGGAAAAGTATCAAGAAGCAACCTCCGATGGTCAGACAATTTACTGACAATCTCTAAGGTCCATCAGTATTTCCCATGAGGGCTCTTGTTCTGGAATACTGCTTCCAATCAAAAAAGGTAGTAAACGCAAAAGTGTCCAATTTTCATGTCCATTGCCACTGATTCTTCCTGTTCCAAAGCTGGCCTTTGTAATTTGATGTGGCTTGTTGACCTTATCAGAAAATTTATATGGGAACAATTTTATGCGGCTATTCAGTCCATCAAATGTAATGAATCCCTTTCTAATCAGTTCTTTCAGACACAAACATAGTTCTACTGGGATAACACCTTCAAACAAGTCATGAAAAATATCGGGGGGGAACCCTGTCACAGGATGAAAGTGTAATAAATGCTTACCCAGGACACAAGGAGCTTTGACCCCATTCACACATTTTTTATCACTAGCCTCAAGCTCCTCCACAAAGACGTTGTGATGCTGTACAGTTCTTAACTGAAAATCCCTTGGCTCAACAGTTGCAATTTGGTTTCGATTAAGATAAAATCTGCAAAACCTTTCAACATTAAAAGATTCTTGGAAACCTGCAAGGCTGTGGGCCCCAAGGTTATCTGCGCAGACACAATACTGTTCCCCTAACAAACTTATCTAGAACCTCAACAAAAACCCCATTCCTTTCAAGAGACTTTAAATCATTGATTAGTGGATAAAGAAATACATCAAACCCAAACCGTTTAACATCAACACACTTCCCAAGTACAGACAGTTGAATTAAGGGCAGGGTAGAGCGAAACTTTAATAAAGAAATTAAGAAAGGTAAATTAAGAACAACCCAATAGACCGCAGTAATCTTAGGAATTTTTCTAGATGTCCCCAATGGGTTACATACTTCAAATTCATCAATGTACAAACCTATAGAAAAACTTGATTCTTCTATCCCCAAAAGTGTATTGTCTTTGAAGTACTGACCGTCTCGAAAAAGACCTGTAATAACCTGGGTTATATTCTTGAGTAAACACCAACTTATTTGAAAAATCTGACTGCTTCAATAAAACTTCGAGAACCTGAATCACTGAAACATACACAAATGTATTTTTGTGTACACTTCTATATGTATATTCAGTTGGTTCAATTACAGGGAAGTGCTTCTTAAAATAAAGATTCCTCCTGTAATCAGTGGACAGCACACCTTTTGCTTCAGTAGTTAAAATTAGTGGATTTGTTTTGAATATAGAATCATTAAGTTTCTGAACAATGCGATCATCTACTTTAATACCATGCTCACCAAGCACCTTTTTGATTCTGTGAAGGGAATGGGATTTTGAAAAATGCAGAATATCATTTAACTCTTCAACAATCTTCTGTAAAGCACTTTGAGACATGCAATGCTGTTTGCATGCACAGAAAAAGAGAAGCAATTTTATGTTCAAGAGTCTTAGCATCTACAAACTCGTCACTTCCACTGTCACTTAAATTCTGTAATCTTCCGACCTCACCAAAGGAATCTAATGGCTCTTCAAAATCAGTTGTCTCATTAGCAGATATTTCATTTTCAGAATGCACTTGTAAGCAAGTTCTAATCCCCTTTGTATTCTTGTGCTTTCTACTTTTGTGTGAAGTAAAAGTTCTTAGGTTGTTAGTTTTAAACTTGCACTGCAGGAAGGGGCAACACACAGTCTCTTGATTTTTTAAATGATGTCCAAGATGACAAAAAAATGTGCGCTCTGTACAAATTTCTTTAAATTCACATAAATCACAAAAAAAGGTTAAAGTCTCCTGTCTTTTCACAGCCCTGCAATGTACTCTGGTAAGGTGTGATTTTAATGCACCCTGTGTTTTGAAGGTGCACACAGTCACCGTAGACACAAGGCCAGTGACCTCTTCTGTGTCGCAGCCGATAGTGCCTCACTAGACTTTGTTGACTCGAGCTGATAAAAGTGCACAATCTGCACTTCATAAAATAACTGCAAGAAGAATGAGAAGAAAATTATATATTGTTCCTTTCAGTTCTTCTTCAAACAAGACTATATATTTATCCTGAGGACATCCGCTTATTTCAGTGTTTGTTGCTGTTGTAGCTGACATTGTCATCTACCTTTATTTGGGGTTTTATTTATTCATTGATTTTATATCGTTTAAAGATTTATTTTGTGCCATAACCTTTGATTTTGCCTTGTGCCTTTCCTCAAAGTGGGTAAAACTATTTACTGCATTATATAAATTAACACAGTCTTAAAACACATCAGGCAGTAACTTTACCTTGATCACTGCATGTAGTAGTGCACATCAGCTTTAACTTGGGAGAGGATAAACTAGGACTGGACCTAACTTTGGACAGATTTTTGATTGATAGATATTCTGTGTTTAATTTTGAGATTCAGATTTTTTTTCCATCAATAAAGATGACCTGCAAAATAGTTTACATTGTGAGATCTGTGGATAATTCTATACTAACCCAAATTTAGCTTCATTTACAATTGACTGAGCACTGCAAAAATAAACAGTGTAAAAATACAGTAAAAATACAGCTTTGTAAAAATACAGCTGACTGAATACAACGCTACTCCTGTAGACGGAGAGAGCAGTGCTGTGCGTGTTCCAAAACGCGCCAGCACAGATTTTTTTTTAAATGGCTTTTTCCACTCCCTCCCAGACAGCGAAGTTGAGTATTTACTGTTGACTACTACCAAATCAGTTTAAACTAAGTGGTGTCAACCTTAGTTTGCATGATTTTCCGAACTGCAACGCAATTGGGACAACACCATTTCTGACCCATATGTTCTAATATTTTTTGAGCCGTCCTACCAGCAGCTGTAACTTCATAAGTGATGCTGCTATGCTAGCAAGCTAGCTGCGCCACATGTATTAGGTTACAAGAGAAGGTCTTAATACTAACGGTCACAATGCGGAACCAATGTTTTCCATTTTAAGACAATACATATTTCAAAGCCACTATTAACAAGTATGTTTGCAAATAAAGCTACCATTAGCACGAACTTTTGTTGCTTAACTTGCTGTTACTTAACCATAAGTAGACGTGCTGGATAGCATATTCAATACACAACCGATTATATAAACATATAATTATGACAAATGTATAATTTCTACATAATATGCAAGCAAAATACGTACCTTTGGGGCGATAATTTTACTTGAAGAGGACAAAAAATACGCTTGCCAGGTGAAAAATCGGCTTCAATAGGACGGAATAAAATTCCAGGAGAAGACGTTAACCCCTGCAGAAATGCGCGGTAGACCCCGTTCAGCTAAGCGATTACATTACGCTTGCGCAAAATAGTTGGATCGGCCTTAACTAGCAGTCAACTGAAATTAGAAGGTTTTCAACACAGGTTGTATAGTGAGGCCAACTTTTAATAAGAAATGTACAAATATTAGTTGAGGCAACAAACTTGATGTAGTTTATACTACAATTAAATATATTATGTTCTGTTGAAATAAAAATCATAATAAGATGAACAATTTGGAGTTTTTGTATTTACAGTGTAGGGCTATAGACACACAAAACACTGGAGCAACAATAATGCGACACGGACACTGCAAACACACTCACACATACACTCACACACCTAAACCTAAGGCTAAGGGAAAAGGAGAAAGGAGGGGGGAGAGGGTGAGCGGAGAACAGGAGGAAACCAAAACCCTGAATATAAACACACTCTAATAATCAGACGCGCACACACTCACCCGACATAGAATCAACACTGAATAAATCCTAAAGAGAAAAGCAGTCAAAATATCACAGTGATAACACTCAGTATGTCCAACAACAGCAAAACAGTACTTTGCACTCGCGCAGTGAAATGGGAAGCCTTATAAAGGGAGAAAGTGAAGGCGGAAGCAACAAGCCGCACCTGGTGACAATGAAAGCTCGCGCTGATTAGAAAACGGGACTGGGAGAGCGCGAGAGAGGGAGAGAGTCACGAACGGGATTTCTCACAGCGTTATAGTGTACGCTAGTATACTAGTACCGCATTTCTTAAGTTCCTTGTTTTTTTTTATGTGCATTAATATAATTATTTAGATTAGTTTAAAATGATGTCTAATATGGCTTGGTAACATTAGCTACCAGGTCTGAAAAGAAAGGAAGTCAGGGTAAAGCACTGACTTTAGTAAGTCTGCCCTTCACTGTTATCTTACCTCATCACAGTCCATATCTGGCCACAGCTGCTGTCTCATATTCCCTTAGTCTCTACACAGCATCTCTTAAATGATGCAAACATTTGTTACCATTTCATTATATTACCCAGAAATGGGTGGACTAAAGTTGGGATAAGTGTGAACTGCTGATATGTATGCCTATCACGAATACTTCTCCCAGTAGTTCTTCCAGAAGAACTGGAATGGCTATGCTCCCTTTTGCAGCTATGGCCTAATTTAACCCTAACTGAATTAATAATGATTTTATGCATGATAATCAATGATAAACTACTGTATGTAAAATGCAGATTAGACTGTGATTTATTCATGATTCTAGTTGACAGAAACTCTCTCGTGCCAAAAGATTAAATTAGGAAAGAATAAATGGACAATACTTAATGCAAAATGGTTTAAACCAGTTGTCAATCATTATCCACTGTTTATAATCAGTTGAAGTGGAGACATTTGCACCTTTGGGCTTTATATTACTTTAGTTGAAGATTCTTATTGGAAAGTTTTTTAATATATTAGGTGATGAATCATGACATATAATTTGTAATGCATACATAATTAGCCCTGACCTGTTACACAGTATATGAATGGTGAATCTTTGTAATTCTATCTAAAGATTCTCCAGGTTGAGAAATATGAGCATTCACAAAGTAGCTTTTTGATTAAAGAAGCATGCTATCCTTATTGCATTCTTCTTTGTCTTAGTCCTTGGGATATAATGCTACTGTCTTTAACAGGCACTTACTGCTTATTCTTGGCCTTGTCCAACAGGTAAATGGGTGCACAGTCGACAGAGCTTGTTCATTACAACAAAATAAATTACCTGATTCTGACAAAAGCAATGAAACCTTATCAAGTGGCTTTATTTATAAAATAATTCATTCTAACATGAATATATGTTTGAATAGTTACAAAGTAACTAATTACTCTGCTTTCCTCACAGGAGGCACAACAGGCACTTATGAAATGAATGCATAGGACATCAGTTGACTCCTTCAAAGTCCAGTTTGTGCTGTTCAGTTACTGTTTAGTAAATAAGAATTTTTCTGGTATAAGCCATACCTAACTTCATCTGTCAGAGTGCCATGTGGTAAAGCATGATTAATCATTCCATGTAATGTGTTTTCACCTTTTGTAGTCACTTTGCATTGTGCAAGTCCCAAGTCCATAAAGTACATAATGACACATGTAAATGCTGTAAATATATAAAATACAATATATATAAAATACAATATACGTTTTCTTCTGTTCAGAAATCATGTCTATCCATCCTGATAATGATGCTGTGTTGCTCCTAGTCCTCTGAACTATGGGAAACCAGCAAAGATGTAGTTTCTCTATTGATTGATACAAACCTCCTCTAAATGTCCCTGTTTGTGTATTGACAATCAGTTAAATTATTATGGTTGTGTTATTGCACACTGAAACCTCTTTGACCACAAAAACCTCCCCCAGGCAATATGGAATGTGTTGAAAGTATAAGTCCGGTCAAATTCCTCCTACCCACTAACCCTCATGGAATAGATAACTAAGTTTATTATGTTTTTATATTGCAAAATTACAGTATAAATGAAGAAAAGGTTCAGGCCTCTTTTCAGTCTAGCAGTGTCACTGGTAGTTTAAAACATAGGCAGCACTGCTGTGCCTAATCCACTTGTGTCGAATGGTTATAACTCACTGTATTGTGCTTTGCAATATTACTTGTTTTGCCTGATCAAGGACAAAAAATGCAAAAAAAAAAGTCATAAAATGTAACATTTGATATGCATTCTGTTTATGTAAAACTGTCAATAATGAGCTTTGAGGAAAAACATTCATAGGAAACTTTCAAAGGACACTCCAAATGTGGCATAAATTTTGCATGGAATTTATTTCAGGTCAAATGAATTATACTGTTTTTATTTCAGTGGACTGACACCCCATATTAGGCTCCACTGTTCTACGATGATGAAGAAAATAATACAAAGACTAGAAGAGATACGCGTTTTGAAATGGAGTGGTAAAATAGAAAATGTAACAATACATTACTTTTGTTGGCTAATTCATCTTGGTTGATACGTTGATGGTATTGTTAGTTGATAAATAATCATCACTGTCTATGCACATACATATTTTCCTATATAATGTCAAATTATGCCTTGCAAAGAAACTTGCAAAAATTCAGTAGGTCAACCAAGTTCACCAAACTTAGTAATAGACAATTTTCTGGCAAAGTAGTAAAAGATGGACTTTATTTTAAAATAAGCAAAACAAATTGGTGTTTACTTCATGTTTTGGCTGCCCAGGCACACTGCAAGAAATGAGTGATTCAGCTTTGTTTGTTTGTATTTTGAGGATTAAGTTATGAAGAAATATTAAAACATTGTTGTTCTTTTTCATCTCATTTTAAGCTTAAGTTTATCTGTTAAATTGACTGTGCATTGACAATATATGTGCGGATTCCGATTACTGTATCCTGTCTGGTCACATGACCAGATGTGCCCAATGGGGATGTTCCCCTGGCATTGCAATAGGGTTTGCTCTGTGTCACCGGAAGTGGAGGTTGCACTTCACACTAGTTCTAGAGTATGTGTATATCTCTACTCCTAAGCCCAGTGATGGTCTAGAGGCCAGTACCTTAACCGCTAGGCTACCACAGTCCCACAGCATTTAACAGACGCTCTTATCCAGAGCGACTTACAATTCATACAGTCTTACATTCCAAGCAATTGTGGGTTAAGGACCTTGCTCAGGGACCCAACTGTGGCAGAGGGGGGATTTGAACCTTCTGGTCCATAGTCCAGTACCTTATCTACTAGGTTACCACAGTCCACCTTGGCTATGTTTGAGGGATAATAAGATCATGCCCACAAAAAGGTTAATAATTAAAAAAAAAAAAAAAAATTAACAAAGTGTGTGAGTGCATGCCTCCTTGTCTAGGATTGTTTCTGCCTTGTGCCCTGTGCCGCAGGCATGGCACCGGCTTTCCTGTGACCATGATCAGGATTCAGCAGATAAGAAAATGAATGAATGAATGAATGAATGAATTAATGTTTTGTTACCAAGCATAGTGTACCATTCCTATATAGCCTACACAAAGACCATGAAAACAACAATATCAGAAAAACAACAATAACCTGACAGTGACGTAACACTTATCAAAAAATAAAGTGCCATAAAATATTGTGGTCCTCCTGCTTTAAGCTTATCCAGGGGATAGATGCCTTCAAACAGCTGATAAATCACTATTATACTATTACTATTATACTATTATATGTGTTCACCTGAACAGTTCTTTTCATCTGCCAGTGTAGTAGTTGTTACAATCCTTAGCACACTATATTAATGTCATCCAACATAATAAAATGCAAATGAACCTATAGAAATGAGGGTCTCAGAATGCAGTATCGTCATGAATACTAAATTACTGTGACATAACCTTGCATTTAGTTTTAAATAACATATTTAAATATAAGTTGACCCCCCATGCAAAATGGACTTTAGTTATTTGCTTAAATTAATGTTCTTAGAGGAAATGTGCAGTTAGGTATATTGTGCATTTGTTTGTACCTGAATGACAATTTCTTAAATAAGCAACCACTCATATTTGAATTGACACTACTTTTTAAAAATTTCTTTAAACTTAAGTGTAAACTATTGTGCTATATGAACACAGGCACAGATCGAACAGTTAATGTGTTCAAATGTTTCCAAATCAAGTGACAATCAATAATTGACTCTATAATTTTAAGTCAAGGAGGTGCCTCATGTTTTTATTAATTATGATAGAAAATGAAATAATATCCATCAACTAATTTTGAAAATATACGTACGGGTGTTAAATATACAGTAATCTCTGGCCTACTTAAATGCAGCTGTACTTTTTTGCTTTATTAAACATTTTAACCTTAATAACTGTTAAACAAATTCAATTACAATTTGATTATCCCTGGAGACTCTGACAATTATCGGTTTTACTCCTTTAATAATCATTGCACTAATTATGCTTCAATTGGATTTTACACTATTTGAGTATCTCCCACTAATTAAAAAGCCACGATTAATAATTAACTCAATTAGTCAGTGAAAAATTATAGAAGCTGGTTTTGAATAGTTTGAACAAGACCACATTGTGCTATCTTTCTATTGTTGTCTAAAATAATGACTCACATAAATATTATTTCATTTTGAATTAAATAAATATTTACTACTTTGTAAAGACTCAAATATGTTGGCTAGGTCTCCTGAGTGGTGAGACAGAAAAAGTGTTTGGCGTGTCACCCAAAACAAAGTAAGCATGCATGCAACTAGATGTGAGAATGATGCAAGATATGCAAAAAATAAAATTTGAAGCTAAAATCCACTGGATAAAAAAATATGAACTTGAAATGAGTGCATGTCAGTTTAGACTTAAACTAACACACACTAAGTTATTTAATGTCCCTTGTGTGTGTGTGAGAGTTGTGCGATAGTGGTGCAAGCATCATCAGCACTTCCACTAAAAACAACTGGAATTTACATACGACGGCAGGCAGAATGTCATTCAATAAGGAAAAACAAAAATCATCATGCTATCACCCCTAAGAAACAAAACAGCAACCTGGAATAATGTCCGGAGTAAAGTGATGATGTGTAATGATGTCTATGCTATTTATTTCATATTTCATATTTTTATGTAGGCTAATGTTTCACACAATGTGTTATGAGATGTGGTACCTTTTATTTTAGGACCCAAATATGCAGGATAATAATATCCCACGTCGTATAATAAAAATGGGGAAATAATATAGAACATCAAAAGAAGTTG